>JAQGBX010007133.1:0-11733 GCA_034698745.1 Megaphyllum sjaelandicum | reverse complement strand
GGCAACTATACTCAGGTGCAAAATGAAAACAAGGTGATGACAGTGCCACCTATCCTGACTATCAACTAGAGTCAGGTATAAAACAAAACTCTATCTCACCCTAGGGCCAGGTACAAAAACACATTGTAACTTACCCTAGGGTCAGGTACAAAAAAAAACAAAGTAAACCCTAACTTGGGTGTCAATAGCACAAGATCCTAACCAGCTAATAAAGGAGGGCAAAATCAATAAATCAATAAAATCTTAAGTTAAAAAGCAATAAACTCAAGTAAAATAAAGAGCTCTTAGGATCTATGCACCACAACAAAGAAAAACATCACAAAGGTGCCCACACAAAAGAGGAGGTAAGGGGAGGCAACCCTCAGGCGCTCTCTTCTTCCAGTCGTTACCCTGTTTGTGAAAGATATTTTAGGCACGAGCCATGCTACCCTCCGAATGAAAATTAAAAAATTTGACCTACAGCGGATCATGAAAACCATCCGTCCGCCCCCGGCAAACCACCACGGCCGCCATCCTGTCTTTATCGCGCATGAACTACCCACATGCACGCACGTGTTCCTGCGGGTCGACCAGTTGCGCTGAGCTTTGGAGGTCTACGAAGGCCCATTCAATATTGTCTCTCGCTCCGCAAAGGACTTTGTATTGCGATGGGGCATTAGGGATGTCTTGGTCAGCATCGACCGCGTGGTGCCTGCCCATAGCTGGCTGGCCGAATCGGCAACTAAATCAGGCACTCCTGTCACCATCACGCGTCCTCAGCCTCCACCGCCGGTGGTCCCTGCCTCGTCAAGCCCGACTACGCCGGTCTTTCTAGCACTGCTGCCTACCATCCTCTCGGATCAAACAACGACACTGCTAACTTAACCGCAAACATAGCGGTCACCTAAAGGCATTCTTTGTGTCCGGCCACCAGCACCATCCACCGCAGTGTCCACGGACCCAGCTTAACATAAACAAATTCTGCGTCTGTCCCACTCTCTGCCGCAGAACACTCTCCGCGTCTGCTTACACCAGCAACTTCTCAGCGGCCTAACTGGCGCGGGACACCAGTAGTCGCGACCCACCACTACCGTGCCTCCGCTGACTACGCCGACGCTGACTAAGCCTCCGACGGGTCAACAACTGCTACTCACGCCACCACGGACCTTCACGCTCAATGGCCGTCCCACGCGCTTTCCCAGTCGTTATCGTTTAACACTGGGGGGAGTACTGTAGCGTTAATATCGTAGCGCTCTCCCTGCATGTGCGCTGCACTGCAAGCCTCCGCCGCATTACACGTAGCCTACGCATTTCGGCAAAACGTTTGCCGTATGTTTGTTCGATCCCCTATTCTACGGGATATACCACGTCACCCTGCTTGCAAAGGGACGGGTATAAAAAGTCGTGTGGCGTCCACTCTATCTGTTCTGGCTTCAGACTTCCCCACACCTAGACGTGTCTGGAGATCGCCGTATTTGCTTCGTTAATTTTTAACCACGCCACGTGGTAGTTTTTGTATATTAAACTTTAACATTTATCATATGTATCTGCTGTAAATTATTTGGTTCTGACGTGATATTAAATCTTATATTAAATCTACATCAGATTGGACATTTACTCCTAAAAGTACATTAAAAAACGTAAATCAAAAGCTTTAACGTTGGTACATTACGGTAAAATAGAGCCTGACCCACACTTATATAAGTGGGCAGGCATTCAAAGTATATAGTGGATTAGTGACTTGCTAATCCTCGTACTTAAACCCTACCGGGCGCATCTTAAATCCCAAGTGCGCTCCCGTGGGATCACCTATAAAATGTCACACACATCTCACAGGACCCGCCCTTCTTGCTCTCTGCAGCGCAACATGCGCACCTTAGCCAGACTCTCCCGCATCTCGCCACGGGCCCGCACTTAGCGCAAGCCTCGCACCCTTACCATGTGTTTACCACATATTCTGTCAGATATTGCAATTAACACTCGCCACATTGCCAAACGCTTTTGGAACTGTATTTATTTATTATTTAAATTGTTGCATTTGTACTAGTTTATCTATTAAATAATGCTTTATTTGTTTGCCACTGGGAAATACACAGTGATCTTTCTTAAGGTACAAACAACCCAAAATGGTAACCTGACGGACGCTGAAGAAGCCAACAACAAACTTCTGCCATCCGTTTTCCGTTTTCTCTCGTCATACTTACGTCCTTTTCGCGCCCGATTTTCATGCGTTTCGTGTTTGGTTTTTAAGCGTTTCTCGCTTGACTTTCGCTTGTTTCACTTTTTTTTGTTTGCGTGGTTTTTGTCCGTTTTTCGCGCTTTACGGAATTGCTGACGTTTTTTTCGCATTTTTTTGACATTTTTGACATTTTGATTACAATTTTCGGTACTTATCTATTATATCGACTACCAAGCCCGGAAAGCAAAGAAGCTATGCAGGGAAACGTCCATGTAAATGTGATTTCCAAATGTTTTATCACATAAATGGGGGCTCCGCCCCCTACCCCCGTGAAGCAGGGCTCACACACCCCTTCGACCCCCCGCAGAGGGGGCTTGCGGCCCCCACACCCCCGCCGGCCTAACCTAACCTAACCTAAACTGGAAATAATGTATTTAAATTAAAACCTTAAAATAAATTGGTACGTTATGGTACATAAAATTAAAAACCTGTTGTGTTTCCCTGCATAGCTTCTATGCTTTCCGGGCTAGGTAGTCGATATAATAGATAAGTACCCAATTTTCACGTGGCTCTTCACCCATTTAGATTACAACCACGTCGATAGTGCCCCAAGATGTTTTTCACCAAGAAAACTAACGATCCAATAGCTTTCACCATATCTACCTTGATGGCTGACATAGCTAAACTAAAAGAAATGTTCTGCTCCTGCCTTGTGCAATGCGTTTTGGACCCGGAATCAGTCCAGGCAGCTGATGCACAACCTCCCACAGAGGTCCACATTCTAGTCAAGGACGTACACTTTTTATTGTTCTGGTGGAATCACTTGATCCTTTGTTTTCACATTCCGAACTTTTTTTAAGGACCAGGGCATTAAAATCGACCGTACCAAGTTCATCCATGTGTCTCAAGCCTTGGATTAGTCCATGCTGCCGTTAATCTCTGATATCCTTACCGACAAAGGCCTGAACATTTACGAGCAGACTAAGGAGTGAATTATCAAGAACTTCGGCGAAGAGAATGAGACAAGACACCATAAGTGAATTATCAAGAACTTCGGCGAAGAGAATGAGACAAGACTCCATAAGTTGAGAACGGCCTTTGGAGAGGCGACACCATCGTTCACGAGCTGTTTCTTCAACAGCTCACACCTGAGGTCCAGAATATCCTCGTCCTCAGCAACGATCCGGACCTCGACATACTTCTCAAATCAGGCGGACCGTGACCTGGACCTTGCCCAAACTCGCAAGGTCGCCAAAGTCAACCTCCTATCTGTGCTGAGACATTCTGAGGTCAGACTCTACAACAAAATTGAGAACCTGCACAGACTCATCGAGGAGCTGTAAGCGGACTTTTGATGCAGCCATTCACACATGCCGTACTGCTACCAATAAAGGAACCGCTCTCCATCGTCAAGCACGAACTACGACCTTGACTTGCCGGTTTGCTATTATCATCAGCTTTTTGCGAGTCCGCTCGGAACTGTCAGCAACTCTACACGAGTAGGACCACAATTTCGCCTGCATCCGGGTTGGAAAACTTACTTGCCCCACGGAAATGACGACCACCAACAGGCATCTTTCTTTCTTCAGTCGCTTATTCAATCATGACACTCCGACCCGGACTCGTTATCTCATCGACACGGGCACTGAAGTAACAGTCATTCCTTCTTGCTCCGCGGACATACCGGACCCTTGCCCTGGCGTACCCACCCTCTCTTATGCAAACTACCAAAATTTACACTTATGGCACTCAGGATGTTTCCTTATCTCTGGTCTACGTCAAAATTTTGCCTGGCATTTCATCGTGGCCAATGTCAGCTAGCCCATCCTCGGAGCGGATTTCCTCGGTCACTACCATCTCCTTATGGACATTAAGCTCGGTCATTGTTTTACAGTACTACAAACATATCCACCTTTGGGAATTTTTAAGCATATTCCGAAACCTACATCTTTTTGATTTTTGGCAATTCACCCAATGGGCTGCTTCTCAAGGAATTTAATGACTTGTCTCGTGAATCCCTTTCACTTGCTGAATTCAAACACACCGTAATGCATTACATTGAGACCGCCAGCCCTCTAGTCTGTGGTAGGCCCAGGAACATCAACCCGACCAGGCTCGTTCTTGCATGTGCCAAAATCAACGTTATCAATTAGCAAGGAATCTGTCGATTATTAAAGACCAATTATGTAAGCCGGCACCTCATGGTAAAGAAATCCAACGGGTCAATGTGACCCTAGGGGATTTACGTGCATCAATCGATCCACAGTGCCCGGCAGGTACCCAATGGCCATCATCATCAACATCATCATGGCAATTTTTGCCGTCTGTACCATCTTTTTGTAAACCGATCTGTTTTGCGCTTTTTATCAAATCCCTGTCAACCCTAAAGACATCCACAAGACAGCGGTGATCACCCTATTAATTTTTTTTTGAATTCATGTGAATGCTGTTTGGGCTGTAAACGCCCCACAGATGTTCCCACATATTATAAATGACGTCTGTACGGACCGTGACTTCATCTTCATATACCTGGATTACCATATCATTGCCTCAAAAAGCAAGAAAAAACACCTTTCCTATTTGCTTCCAATTTGGACTTCATAGGCTTTACTGTAACTCCATACAACATTGCTTTACAACCAGAGAAGTTCCATGCTATAGGCAAATTCTCAAGTCCTGGCAATATCTCTAAACTATGCTATTGCCTTGCAGTGACAAACTTCTACCACCGGTTTCTTTCCAGGGTGGCAATCTTACAAGCGTCTCTCAACAATCATTTAAAGGAAGCCACGGAAAATCGCAAGACACCCATCCTTTAAAAGACTGAAACTACGGACTGTTTCAACAAGTGTAAAGACTTACTCCAAAATGTTGCTTTGCTTGCACATCCGAAACTAGGTGCTTTCCTCGCGATAAAGGTCAATGCGTCCAACTCTGCTTTAAGAGCATCATTAAAACAACTGGTGAAGAGACATTTGCATCCTCTGGCATTTTACATCAAGAAAATTTCCTTAGCGGAGAGAAACTACAGCACTTACGATCGCGAGCTTCTTGCTGCATATGCTGCCGTGAGGCATTTTCGCCACTTATTGGAAGGCCAACACTGCATGTTTTTTACAGACCACAAACCGCTTATTTACAGTTTTAATTAGAAGTCCGACAAGGCGACTCCTTGACAGGTCTGCCACTTAGATTTTCTTGGACAGTTCACCACCGATATACGCCATATATCGGAAGTAAATAACAGTTGTTGATGCCCTTCTCGCATCACCATTAACTCAACGGCTCATGACCTCGAAGTAATCAACTTCACAGAGATGGATTAATCTCAGAAGACTGACATGGAGTTATTTTACTTGTTCAATTCCACAGCAAGTCTATTCCTTAAAAAGGATAACACTGCATGGCTCAAATGCAATCCTGTCTTGCGACAACAGCCCTGATCAGGTTCGCCTGCATGTTCCATTTCTAATGCAGCATCATATTTTCAACAACATCCATGGTTTGTCTTATTTCGGGGTCCGCCTGACTAGGAAACTCCTGATGACTCCTCTCGTTTAACTGGCCATCAAAATCGATGCTGCCACCTCGACAAAAGCTTGTACTGGATGTCAACGTTTTAAAGTGTCCTGTCGTGTGCCTTCAGCGCTCTAAACTTTTTCGGTCTGGTAGGCCCTTTCACACTGTACACCATTTGCAGTGTGTTGTACAGTGGATGAGTTTTTCGTTTTAGCTTCTCCAAGAAGTTTGTCCAGGACAACGGCCGCCAGTTCACTTTGGAAATATTCCGTGATTTTGCATGTCACATCGGCACATTGCCTCCGATGACAACATCGTTCCACCCACAATCCAACGGGTAAGTACAACGCATGCGCTGTCTACTGAAAAATGCACTGTGGCCCACGACATTGCCCAGTGGACTCAGACGTTACCTTACGTTCTAGTAGGTTTAAGAACCTCATTCAAAAAGGACGTTGACACCTCAGCTGCCGAGCTAGTTTAAGGTAAAATGCTTCGGTTTTCAGGGTTTTTTATGCCAAGCCTGCACGGATAAACCCTACAGACTTCTAACCATTTCTCTATGTCCGTGTTTTTGTTAACTGCTCTGAACACCTGCTCGCAAGTCTGGATTTGCAACGACACCGTTAAACGTCCTTTGCAGTTCAAAAATGCCGGCCATTTACTGTTCTTCAACACACAGACCAATCATTTACACCTCAGGTAAATACCAGCCATTCAACATGTCCATCGATTGCCTCAAGCTAGCTTACTTCAATACTGTGCCTGACACTGTCTCTACTGCTCCACAATTCTTGCTCGAAGCTATCCCAGACAACAAGGCTCAACCAGATGCACCATTGTTGGCACCAGCTCAGTTAAGTTTGCCACCAGCTCCAACAGCCATTGCAAAGAAGACTGTCACTTTCACATTTCCAGCGCCGCCCCTATGAACTGCTTCACATGCAATCGTCACAATATCTGCCAAAATTCCAGATACTGTTAACACTGTAGGGGGGTAGTGTGGTGGCACCATTATGAATATAAGTGTTTCATTTTACAGACACTACCAAGTGCTTTTAAATCCCAGGAGCACTCCCGTGGGATCCCTTATAAAAGGTCACACACCTCACAGGACTTGCCCTTGTCGTTCTCTGCAGTGCAATGCACGCACCTTACCTGACTCTCACGCATTTCGCCACGTGCCTGCATGATGCGTAGGCCTCGCACCTCCTTACATGTTAACCGCATTTTCTGTCGGAACTTGCACTTAACACCTTCAACTCAATTTCATTCAACTTAGTACCGTACAATCAGTAAATAAATACCTTGTGGTAAGGGGTGTAATCCATCAACCCAAATTAATCGATAGTTACCACCGCGTTAGTGTGAACCCCGACAACATAGCAAAATTGAATTTCGAGAAGCTTTAGGCTATTGTTTGGAAGAGAGTTTCAACGTTTAATAGCATACAAGAAATAAGACTAATAAAATGCATCTGAACATGCTTAGAGTCTCATGAGTTGATAAGCTTGACAGGCGTTACCACCTTGGTGGTTGTGTTTAAAGATTTCCTCCATTATGCTTGCATTGCCAGACAAATTATTTTATTTAAACAAGCTTATGCTTATACTTGATCGATTAGGTAATGCTCTCATCTTGCTGATATTTGCCCGTGACAAATCTAGCAGCTCTCCGCTGCACCATTTCGAGTTTATGGGCTCTACCCACCCTGTAGGGATTCCAAATAGGGGGATCAATTCTCAAAAAGAGGTTAAAATAATGATAAGTATCTAATATCTTTAACATTTATAGGAAAATTTCTGAAGGTTTTTTAGACTAATTTAAGGCGTTGATTTGCAGTGCCAGTAATTTTGTCGATATGTGTACCCCAGCACATTTTATCCATGATAGCAATCCCAAGGTACTTTATGCTCGAAACAACATTTAAAAAACACCTAAGATTGTAGTTAGGAGCGATTTTAGCCCTTTTATGGGAGATCCTCATAACCAAACACTTCTCCTTGTTGAGCTTGAGCTGCCACGTATCACACAAGTTGGTTAAGATATCAAGGTCTCTTTGCAAGACAGATGGATCCTCAACACTTACCTCATCATACAGTGCAGAAACATCAGCAAAAAAACTGGATTTACAAGAAAGAATATTTGGCAGATTGTTTATAAATAACAGGAACAGAGGACCTAAGACACTGCTCTGCGGTACCCTAAATTGTTCATCATCCCAACTAGATTCTGTCTCATCTATAACCACCTTCTGTCTACGATTAAAAATAGAACATAACCACAATAGAGTGCGTTCATTAAGGCTAAAGGTCTTTAATTTGTGCAGTAATATTTGGCGAGAAACAGTATCAAATGCTTATGCAAAGTCAATGAATACAACATCACCCTGTTTTCTCACATCCAGTTTAGCCAGAATTTCATGTGCAAATAAAGCCAACTAGGTTTTGCAAAATCGACCCTTTCTTTAACCATGCTGTGTATCGGTGATCAGTGCATGGCTAGTTAAATAGTGTATGATATTTGTATAGATTATGTGCTCTAACATCTTACAAATTACAGAAGTCAGAGGTATCGGGCGGTAATTAGATAGATCCAACTTGGAACCAGATTTTAAAATGGAACAGATGCATGCATCCTTCCATTCTGTGGAACTGTTCCAGAATCTAATGAATGTTTAAACAGTTTAGGTAGAAATGAAGTTATTTCGTGGAAGAATCCTGTTAGAACTCTGAATGAGTGTTTGTCTGGTCCTAATGATTTATTTCAATTAAAGGTTTAAAGTAGATTGAGCACTCAAGGTCTACTAACCACTTTTTTGGCATTAGTTTGTCCATTAGCTTAGAAAGTTCAGCTGGCAAACTTCCATCCTCGGTAGTAAACACACGCTTTGAAATTGTAAATTAAGCATGCTGGCAGTAGCTGTTTCAGTAATACTAGCCTGTTTGTTACTGTTAATCAGGACATTGACAACATTATTATTCTTCTTTCGCAGGGATTTGACATATTTCCAAAAAAAATTAGGATTAGACTTAGGTGAAGTTCCTAAGATTGTATTTTTAAACTCTAAATGCATTTTTGAAAGCAGTGTTTTAAGCTTTGATAGTAATTTAGTAAATTTTGTTTTTAACGTAGTGTTCGCTCCATGCCGCAGCTTGTTCTTAAATATTCATTGCTGTCTGAGGATTTGGCGAATTTAAGTTATGTACCACAATTGTTCATTATTAGAGCTGACTAACTTTTTGGAGACAAAATGGTCCAAACCATTAGTTAATGTAGTTTTAAAATGCCCCCATTTATTATCCACAGCAGATAATGTTTCGTCAGGATTATACTTAGCTAAGTTTGTAACTATATATTGTTTGAGCCCTACCCAGTCAGCTTTTTTTAAATTGTAGGAATAAACGTTTATTAAGACTGCTTACTTTAAGGAAAATTGAACAATTTAAAACTATTGGTTTATCATAATCAGCTATTCCTAAATCATTCTTAATACTATTTGCACTATCTGGTATATTAGTAATTAGCAGTTTAAGTATACTAGGGATACGTGTTGTAGAATTGTTAATTTGGTCTAGAAAGTGCTCAGCAAGAATGTTTAAAAATTTCTGAGAACTTAAGAGGATAGGGGGTGGAAAGCATGTGTGTGTAATTATCCCAGTTAATCTCTGGAAATTTAAAATTATCCCCAATAATAATAATAAAGTCATTGTTTATAGCATATACTGTCTGAAGAGCACGAATAAATTCATCTATATGTTTTTGGAGGTCTTTTGGCCAGTAAGAGAAAAATAAGTATAATTTTGCCTATTTTTTAAGGTTCACTAGTTTTTAGTTCATTTCAGGCTGAGTTTTCCTTATTGAGTTAATATCTTCTGTATGCGCAATAAATACTCCCCTATACTCATTAGTTCTATCTCTGCGGTAAACAGTTAGGCTGTCGGACATTTTTTTTGCTGAAGAATGTTTAGGAGTGAACCAGGATGTCTCAGATTCAACAAGTTCTCTAAATTGTATTGCTTAACGTTTGATACTTTGGCAAATAATAGTAATTATTTTAAGCTTGATGATTTTGCAGTACTAGTATTTTAAGAAAAGTCCCTTTTTTAGAATTTATTAGTATCCCTGGTTCACACGACTCACAGCTCTAACCAAGACCAAACCTAGAACAAGTCTTTCATGGCAGGACTGTTGATGAGTGCTAAATTTACTTTAGAGATGTGATCCTACAACTTGTGGGCCGGCATGTGCCTCTAGCATCAAAATCCTGCAGAGCCCATCTCCCAATGCCTATAGTTTATATGTTAGCTGATAAGAATAGGCGCTGAAAAAGGTACATGGCTCAGCAAAACCCTACAGCCTACAAAGATTTTTGTCAACAGCACAAAACTGTAATGTGCGCAAAAATTATCAAAGACTGTAAGCACAATGCTAGGGGACTGTTAATAACAAGCAATGGCAAAAGCGGACCAGCTAAACAGGTCCTTTAATGAGGTGTTTAAGCCAGGTGGAATCCGTTCCAGACCAAAGGTCCCCTTGCTATTTGTTCAAGTTGAGCATCATCAGGTGGAATCAATGTTAAAGAAGCTAAACCATGGTAAGGCCTCTGGGCCAGATGGCCTGGCAAACTATGTGCTAGGGCAGTGCGCCTGTACCGCCTCAGTGCCTTTGAGCTTGCTGATTGCAAAATCCATTTTTAAGGGGATTGTCCCTCTGGACTGAAAGGATGCTAACAATGCCCCTATTTTTAAGAAACGATCCAGGCAATCCCTGGGTAACTACCAACCTGTGAGTTTAACATGTGTCGCTAGTAAACTGTGCGAGGAAATTGTATGTGCCCTACTGGATAATGAGATTGAGAAGCGGGCCCTTGATCCTAAGCATGGCTTCTCCCGGGTCACGCAGTCGACGTTGTGTACTTCGACTTCAAACGGGTATTTGCCAGCGTGGATAATAACATCTTGATAGCAAAGCTGTTACTCCTGGGTCATTTCCTTACGGTCATAACCTGGATCAGTTCATTCCTAAGTAAACGTAGACAAATAGTGGTTGTGGATGGATGTCAATTGGACTGAACAAAAGTAACTTCCGGAGTCCAACAAGGCTATGCTCTTAGTCCCATTTTGTTTACATGATTTCTCTCTGACTTTCTAGATGAAATTGTTTCTAAGCTGCTTATATACACTGATGATAAAAAGCTGTACTGTGAGATTCACTTGCTGGACAACCAAGTCAGGCTGCCGCAAGACACTGACAAACTCGGCTCCTGGAGTGTTTGCTTATCCTTGGGCTTCAGTCCGGAGAAGTGTAAATGATCCACCTTGGCTGGGATAATCCTTGTTAACAGTATCACCTCATACGGATGCCTCTGACTAGTTGCTCTGAGGCAACGGACCTAGGTGTCTGGGTTACGCACAATCTAAGTGTTTAAAAGCAGTGTGCTGAGGCTGCCTCCCATGGTTCCAGGGTTGTTGGCCTCCTAGGCAGGCATTTAAAGAGTTTGGATCTAGACAGTTTTCGGCTGGTTTACAATGCATTGGTGCTTCCCTACCTGGAGTATGCCAACATGTTGTGGTTATCTTGAAAGAAGGGCGACATCAACTGCCTGGAGGCATTTAAAAGGCGAGCCACATGGCGACTCTAAGTTGCCTTATAGCCTTATAATAAAAGGCTCTAAGCACTGGGTATCCTCCCCTTTAGGACAGGAGACGCAGAGGTGCGCTCATCATGGCCTTCAAGATGCTACGTGAAAACTTTGAGTGTCAGCCAGCAATTTTTTAAAGGGCCTGCTGTAGGCGGACCAGGGGGCATGGCATGAAGCTGCTTAAACCCTCTGTGTGATGCGATATCCAGAAATACTTTTTCAACGGGCAGGTCATCAATGACTGGAATTCCTCGCCAGGACAACTGTTGGAAGCCCAAATAGCTGGTTTAACCTCAGTTTGAGGTTTGAACCTTATTGGTTACTGCTACCGTTAAGGATGTCACGGTCAGTGGACCGTGAGGTCCAAAAGCTCATTAGGCTGATGACGTGAATTACGTCATCAGCTAAAAGA
>JAQGBX010007132.1:0-11733 GCA_034698745.1 Megaphyllum sjaelandicum | reverse complement strand
CCATTGGATCCGAGTCTAAACACGAAGTATGTCATGTCATGCAATATAGGCCTACACATAACCTGGAAGTAATGTTAAATGTGATATAATTAATATTGTTGTCTATGAAAGAATGTTTGTGGACATTGAACCATCAGAAAGTAAAGGTGTCACTGTCATTGAGACCATGTGTGTGGACAATCTTTGTTTGTTCAGCATCATCATCATTTAATTACACTTATTTACATCACTTATAAGTATTTTTCAGTCGATGCGCAAAACGTTTCGGATTTTGGAGCAATTCGGATTGGGGATGCTCAACCTGTAATTCTTCTAATGGTCAACTGCATCGGCCGTTTTAACAACTCGTCAACTTTAAAGTCAATTAAGACCATTCAATTAGCAAATGGCTAAAGGGACTTAAGAATGACCCTATTTTAAATAGATTGGTGCAACCGACCATTAATCTTTACCGGTTTACTCCGTAGCGGGCCACTTCCATTAGTTGTGCAGTTTAGCAGCCCATTTTTCCTGTTAATCTAAGGCTTCGCAGGTTGGATCCACGAAAACTATGCGTTCGCACGAATGCACGAATCAGGTTGTGCTAAATAGGACGTTGCAATAAATGAATTTTCCGGAAATACATACGAGTGCGCGCCATAAATTCTCCAAATTCGATCATCGTTATGTTTGATTTACCATTGTTTGTAAAGTAATGTTTGTAAAGTAATTGTTTGTAAAGTCTACAAAGTAAGTTTGTAGAGAAATGGACATTCTCTGGATAGAATGAATAAAGAAAAATATTGAACATGTGGGAAAGTTATACAAGTTTGCAAAGCCAGTTGACTTGCTGTATGCTTTACATAATATGTAAGATTCAATTGTTCACCTTTCATTTTTCATGTGGGGATACAAAAGCAACTGGCATTTTGTATGAGATAATGCACAAATGCAACTTGCATTCACTATTATAAGGGTTACAAACAGGGTTGAAATGCTGCATAATATTTTAACGGGGTGTGGACACATGTTAATATTTTTCACTGGTTACAAATGCAAGTTCACGTTTTATATATTGGGCAGAAAAAAATGTACGGTACATGTTGTATAGGATGCCAATTTCATCCTAACATTGTATTTGGGATGAAATGGAACTTTACATTTTTTATGGAATACCAATGCAACTTAACGTTTTATATGGGATACTAATGCAACTTAGCATTTTATATTGGATACCAATGCAACTCAACATTTTGTATATGCTACTTAATATTTTATACGGCGTAAAAACACGTGTTAACATTTTGCACTGAGAAAAAATGCAAGTTCACTTTTTATATATTGGGCAGAAAAAAATTCTAGGCCTACATGTTGTATGGGGTGTCAATTTCATCATAACATTTTATTTGAGATGAAAATGCAACTTTACATTATGTATGGGATACCGATGCACCTTAACATTTTATATGGGATACCAATGCAACTCAGCATTTTGTATAGGGTAAAAATGAAACTTAAAAATCTAGGGTACCAAATCAATTTATCATTTTGAATGTGGTACCGACGGTATCATTTGTCCCCAAGGTTGTGTCCAAAGAGTCGCATCGATGTTCAACTCGTTTGGGCGATGTAATCGCTCGCTGTACACGGATGAATAGCATTTTTCCTAAAAGCAGGACGCATTCGAGTGATTTTAAAAGACGCAGTCGGCTCATACAATATGCATGGAACTTAGCGCGGATAAAATCAACTCGGAAAGTGCGAGAATTGACAACTGTTAAGCCGAGATTTTGGGAAGTGGCGCAGGGGCCGAACGGGAACGTCACCCGCACCATCACACACTCAAAAGCGAAATAGCATTTACGTGGAGTCATCGTGTACATTACAGCAAAGGCATTGAAAATTGATGAATGGTTCTCTCGGCGCATGGCCCAAAGCGCATTTCAGTTGGGAGTGAGTGCTTATAAGAAATTGAACAGATTTTTCTTAATCCACATCTTCGGGGCATGAAAGGCCGCTTCGAATTCATTTTCAACATTCGGGAAATTGCAACCAACTTAATGCCTTTTTTGGCGAATTTGCATTTCGGCCCTGCAATCGATGCAATCGAAGTTGGGCATGCAAAGTCGTGAATGGCCGCTCTCGTTTATCTCGTTCTCGCGAACGAGCGCGCGCTAATCGATTTTGAACTTAGGTGGAATGGTCAACCTACCGTCAGATTAAATCTCAATCAATTTTGGCTTAAGAGGGAAACGGAATACCCGGAGGAAAGCTCCCGGCATGCAAGGCGAGAGGCCTCTCCCGGTGTCTAAGCCATGTGGACAGGATCCAACCTTTATCTGGCCATTACCTAATGACGTACGGCAGGACCCTGATGCGAGGCCGTGACTCCTATTAGAATGGGAGAAAATATCGCCCATCGATGGCGCTTTAATTAATGATGGCGTTTTGTATCGTCCGAAATAGATAGCCATGCTAGGAGGTCAAAAGCCCCGGTGAGGTCACGCGAGCGCAAAACTCCGTGTTTACTCTGCGAATGATTTACCAGTTGTGATATACGGCTCTTTCGGTCCCAATAAAAAGTTGTACGAGTTGTGCGGCCCTTGTACGAAAATCCCTAAGCTCTAAAATCAGAAACTTTGGCTTGGATAGTGACGCTGTTGCTTCCTGATTCAATTCAGTGTATACAGTATCTTTGTTCATAAACAAAAACTTTGCAATTTGTGGGTGACATAATTTCTTGTTTAGGTTGTGATTTAATCCCTGTGGGTGGCCACAGGTCAAGGAAGCCAGGGAAAAAGAAAGTGGTCATGGAAATGTCAGGGAAATTTGTGAGTGGTCAGGGAAATTCTCTCTGACATTTTGGGGACAAATGATTTCCCTGCACTCAGTCTGCTAGCAGCTCCATCCCCAATCCTCTTCAGCTAGACTTGTTACAAAATGTAGTGTTTTGTCAAGCTTCTCATTTCAATTGTTATTTTATTTTCATGATAACATAAAAATTGATATGCATTAACGAGTAAATTTTGGTCAAGGGATTTTGGATTTTAGTCAGGGAAAAGTCAGGGAAATTGAATATGGAAATTTTGTGAACACCCTGCAAAGGCATTTCTCTGTTACAGTAATATGATAATACATGTATTCCAAATTCGCAGAAAAATCTGATATTCGAAACAATTATGGTGTAGTTCTGCAAAAATTCTGCATCTTAAATTTAGACAGCTGGAAGTCTTATTTCCTTGCCCTTGCATGCAGTTGAAAAGATGCATTTTAAATTCAGACACTTTTTGCTTGGGGAAAAAATCCAGATTTTTACATACCTATAAATGTTATTTCCTATTACGTATAGTTATGCAAAACAGCTTTATGCATTTTAACTTCAGGCACTATGCACCACTGGAATCATAAATTATACGTTTTCATTTGTGTGAAACCCCTTGATTTTATCTAATGTACAAGCATAAGCCTGGATTTTAATATGCAATATTTTAGCTGTGTAGAGTGGTCACCCTGTTTTTAATCTTCACCATGAAATTGTCATTTCAAACGCACTTTCCAGGAAATGCTATTTATAACATCGCGTCAAGTTGTTTCAATTCGTGTTAAATCTATAATAAGGAAAATGTTACAGCTGATAAATAACACCCGAAATGGTCATACTTCGTTTAAAATCTGTTGTTGAACGATAAGAACTTTCTCACCCATTGTATAATAAGGTGTGTTGTTGATATAAACTTAATCCCACCTTGATGAGCGAGTAAAATGTGAAAAAAATGTGATACGTCCCTTCCTCCCATGACACCATGGGATGCTAACTTTTCTCATTTAACAAGCTCTGACAACAGAGATTCAGTGAGGTGAATTCGCGAGCATTTGACGGGAAATTTAGCACCGTATAAATTTCTTAGCCACACGTGTGTGTGTGTTGAAAATATGGAGCACGAGTTTTAGAGCGTGAATGACCATAACTCAGATGTACGAGTCGTACTCATTCTTCTCCATTGCATCAGAATTTATCTTCGTTGCCTATCCGTTTTAGTGATAAACGAGAAAGTAGTTATTTCATCCTCCAGTTATTCTCAATTTGTTGATTTTTTTGAAGAAGGATATTTTTTTTATATGGACTGGCTATTCTAAGCCTTTTAAAGCTATATGAAAGTAAATATTTTGCGAAGAATCATCGCATTATTTAGCTAAAATGCATGGCATCTATTTACATTGTAAAATGTTGTCTTTTATTCATTAACTAACGGAAAAACCCGACGTTGCTCTGGGCAAAATTGTTTTTAACTTTAATGGTCTTGTGATTCCCCATATGGTTAATGTTTGCAGTCCGGTTTTCAGCCATCAGGGACCATTCGAAATGGGCGTCTTCAAAATGCTCGTCCCCCCTACGCGCTACATGAGAACGTCCTTTTCCAATGACCCCACACGAAAGAAATGCCAAACTCCCAGCCAGCCCACCAGCCACAAACACCAAAATGGACGCGTTTGCTTTTGTATATATAGAAGAATGGTCAGCTTACGTGATCTAGTCCAGCAATTTAGTCACAATTTAGTTGTGAGACTTAGTATACCTCAACCAATTTTACGTAAGTCACGATTTCATCCAAATTGTGCAAACCTACATGTATAAACGCCTGAGTTTTTTATACCAGTATAACTGTCAAGGAACATATTTTATCTAAGAGGTCGTATATCATGACTTTTTAAGCTTTTGGTTTTAAAATTGTAGAATTTATAAACCACTATCAGGTCATATAGGAAGTTTTTAGAAAGTTTTAAATTTAAAAGCGTGCATGCGTGAGCCAGAAGAACATTTGTATTAATAATAATGTTTGTTTTGTTTTTATCACTATAAAGAATAAAGATTAAGGAAAATGCTAATCGATTTTATTTTCATGTATGACCACTTTGACAAAATGACGCATAGATGCATATCACTAAGGGGTTAATTCAAAAAGAACGTCCTCATGTAGGGGTAGGGGGGGAGTTGGGTTACGGACACAATGTGGACAGGGAGTGGGAGGGGGTATGACCATCTCGGACGTCTACTTAAAAAAAAAAAAAAAAATCAGTTCCCAGAGTAAAAGGGAAAGTGATCGCAACGTCGCATAGGTGTGTTATAAATTGCAAAAGTCAATAAACAGGGTACCCCCAGTCGTGATAAACCTGGAAAAGTCGAAGAACTTTAAAGCTGTCTATTTACAAAATTTTAAATTTTCCCAGTAGAAATTTGCAAATTTTTCATTTTTCTTTTGGATAAACTTGCAAAATTTTCAACCTTTACCGAGAACATCTTTACAAATTTTTCCACGATTGCCAGAGGACGAATTAGAAACATTTCCCAAGTTTTTCCGTCGGAGGACAAATCTGCAACCTTTTCAACTGTTTTCGAGTACATATTGTAAAATTTTTTACAGTTTCCGAGTAAAAATTTGCAAAACTTTCAAATTTTTCCGAATGCAATTTTTTTAAAGTTTCGGTCGTCCGAATGGGGGAGGTGTCGTCCTGATTGACCGAACACAATGCGGACAGGGGGTAGGAGGGGGAGTCCAATTTTGGACAAATTTTTGCAGACGTCCTTTTTGAATGGCCCGTAAAAGGATAATGTACCATATTGCACCCTCAATAAAGCAAATTTTAGAATCGCATTCATCGCTAATGTACGGCAAAAAAAGTGACACTACTGCCATTTAACTTAGATTATGGGCAAGCTATAGGATGTCGTTTTGAATGAATATTGAGCTCATTTTGCCCGAAGTGCTGTCTTAAACAAGAAATTGAAAATTTTATTGGTATCATGCACTTCTGAATTGCGGCTGAGATATCATAGATTTTGGAATGCAAAGTGAAATTGTCAACTTCCGAAAATACCTTCGTAATAGACGATGGAATTAACCAAATAGATTTTTTTTTGTCCAAACGCAAAATTTCGTGGTTTGATGCGACGATAGCATCGAGGCTCATTAATTCGACGTGAAGACACGAGGATTATTAGGTCGATTCTTTGACTCTTATCCTCGTCCAGTTTTCTAGACCCAGTTCGGTTCTTAAGTCTTCGAGGCTCGCCCAATTGGCACTTTGACCGCGTATCGATTTATTTCCAGGCCGTGCTGGGTGGATCTCGTCAAAGTTTGGAAGCCTTTCGACGTAATCCTACTTTCGACGAGCTGTAATGAATATTAGGAAAAGTAACTTATTTGTTGAAACATCACGCGTTGGCCGCAGCGCCGTATGTTTCGCCAAATGATCTTCTGACTTAGTTCCCAATTGATTAACGGCCGTGTTTACTCGGCCAACGCGAACAATGCGATTCGCTATCGACGAAAATGGATTATCATCTCGTATCCGATTCGGACATACGTGCAAAGCACGTTCTTCATTGTTCAACCGGACCGGCTAGTTGGTGGGCGACCCTTAGGCGAATTCACTGATATTGTTATTTAATTACAGACGTTTACGTTCGCCCAAGACCATGCAAAATGCCTCGTGAGGAACTCCGTTGCTGCATGCATGCCTTAACGCACGGCAACCAGGGCGAGAAGTTGAGACAATTGGAAGTTATTGATGGTCGGTGTCTGTGGCAAATAATTGCTCGATAATGTCACCAGGTAGTCAGTTGGGCGAAAAGAGGGGGAAAATGGCCATGAGTTCTTTTGGATATTTCTTGTGGGGTTTATATTCTGTGGTTTCAAGGTAGTAATCGTTGCATGCTCCAGCATCGAATATGCGAGTTCCGTGTTTCGTTACGTTGCCCTTGGTGGTTGCGCAGAAAAGGTCGTGAACACGCACTCTGATCGAATCCAGTGACCTGCTTGTGTGATTTGAATACATGGATCTGAACTTTTGCTGTGTGACAACCCTGCAAACATACGTTGTAAGTGGGGATTATCCCATTGTCAACAGTTCTAACATTCATGTTGATGTTAACCTTTAACCAAATGCACTTATCCATTACTGTTTTCCTCTAACTCCGGCATTTTTCAAGCTTTTACACCGACAAGATTCCCACTGAGTCATTCGTTACTGAGACAACCTGACTTAGGATTTTTGATGCCTTGGAAACCCCATGAATGAAATATACTGAAACAAAGATTTGTGAAAGGTTAACTGGCCACCACAACGTGTAGGGGATTACTTAGAGCAATTCATGGGTCAGCACTGCACTCAAGCACTTGCACACTAACACATAACAGAATATTTTTCAAATTTACATGTATACAATTTGCCATGCAGTCTTTGACATTGCCGACACAGGAGGCTATAGTTGTCCAACTTGCAGAAATCCATCTACGGCCAGTCTTTTCATTGGGAGAAGCCCCCTCCTTTTTTGATTTTATTCTTCCAATAATCCGATATGATGTCGAGGCTTCTGCTCATATTGCTTCCGACGAACCCCGAGCAACTTAATTGATCTTCTAAGTAGTCACTTCTGCATAATTTAGAAGACGTTGAGGAAGAAAGGTCAGGAAGGATGGCTGATAGATTATTAATTTATAAAGGAAAGCTTTAATGTAAATACGTTCCTAACAGGAGACTGACGCGTATTTTTAGACCGTCATACCTGTGATATAAATTTATAACGTTACGGCACGCCATCTCTGAATAAATCATGACTATGTAAAGCGAGCGCCTGTAGTGAGCATTATTGCTCGAGTGCATCATTGCCCCGACAGTTGACGTGAGATCATGCATGGGTGCTCGCATAATTAGGGCTGGAATGGTGCAGACGTTACTTATCTCATGAATTCGTTATTTCCGTAAACAAATTGGTGCGTTTTTTATGCGCACCTATTTGCTACTTAATTTGCTCAGCAATCAGCTAAATATACTGTACGACAAACTGAGGAAATGGATATTTCCATTGAATAGTTACTGCATGCGTCGTCTATTTTTTGATTGGTTGTCGACTATGCAATTTCACCAACTATTTAATGTTTCGGTGAACAAATTATAATAACAATCATACAAATGCGTTTTGCAGTCTGATCTCATAATTGTTTGTGCAAATGATGATTTCGCGAATATCACCTTTCATACTTGTAAAATTGCATTAACGGAATGCATTTCGCTTATCAGTTCATTCATTATTCATAGTTTGTTCTCTCCGAAAACATGCATTTCTGGTGTTTTTTTTTATGAACCTGGAAGTGAAGTTCTCTTTTCCAGAGTTGCGTGACCGAGAATGGTTAGTGTGTGCAAATTTTTGGTACACTCCATGACTGCTTGCCTAGTTTGCTATTTTTAATGCGAAACGACGCGTTTTTCAAAAATGATGCAATCAGAGCATGTCTATAGCGTGCACATTTTTTTTTTGTTAAAAATGATTACCGTTGCATTGCCACAATTTTTTTTATCGAATTCGACAAACTGATGTTCGAAGGAAATATGCACGAGCTAATTCGATTGTTCTAATATTCGCTTTCGTCATACGATTCCCAGTAAATAAATTAAATAAAGATAAATGGTTATCTGGTGAAATGGCACCTCGGGTGCACGTGATCTTGATTTTACTACCATCGCGCAACATTGCACACCATTGCGTTGAACCTTGCCAGAACTTTTATTGCGGTTTGGTGGCGTGCTCGCGTGGGCCTGTCTTATCTGTAGTGGTAGTAATGAAACATGGTATTCTCGCATATTTTATGAAGAGATTGTGGTTCATCACGCCTGATATCAATTTGTGTCATAAATATTACCCCGCGCCATCAATAGATGGCGTGCAGATAATTTGTAAATTATTCTTGTCAACACGCGAGTTTATGTCAATAATAAATAGATGGCATATAATGACAGGGTTCATCGATGTGGTTCTCCTATGCTAAATCGGTCCCGCGGCAAGGGCATTAACATGTTGGGACATTTAAACACGCAGCGTAAACATTTTGCTCGGACCCATAAAATTGTTCGATAAAAAGCATAATTTGGCATATTACTGCATAAAGCCCATTTAATAATCTTGTTTTCATCGATTAGTTTCAACCTTTACTTACTCGAGGCAGTATTTCGTGTGGATTACTAATTGTTTTCAACATTTCATTTCATTAAATTCAGCTTTTGTCTGCTTCTCCTGACCCATAATAGTAATTTTTAATTTGATTTTTCGTTGTTTTTTGCATTTCAATTTTCTTTACATTATTTGAAACTTTTTCAGAGCCCAGAATCGTCATTTATTAAGATTCGTCTCGTATTTCATGCAATACGAAGATTGTTCGAGTTTTTTTTATTATTTGTTTTCAGTTTTTTCTGAACTGCATTAGTAAAGAACATGAAAAAGTATTATAGACTGTAAAACAGGCAAGGTTCATGTTATTGACTATAATTTCCTGACAGATTTGTTGCCAATGCAATAGACATTGTACCCCGCCCAAAATCCCACAACCAACCAGCCAATGCGATAAGTGTGTATGGACATTATCGATTTGATCGGACTTGAATGGTTTCGATTTGATTTTTAGTACATCTTGACAGTGTTGTCACACGGTGATCATACTCCATGTTTCTTGCAATATTCCTTCTGCAATGGGGCAAATATTGATGATAATTGTGGTGAAAAGCATCAATATACAGTAAATGCATCTACAAGTAGATAATGCGATTTACTGTACAGTAAAACCTCTCTTATGTCAACCTCTATTATAGCATTTCATTCCTGCCGACCAAACCGTGCGTTTTTGGATGGCGCAGGCCTCAGCTTCAGGAAAATTAATTAAATACATTATAAGAGTACCTCGTTTGAGGCCTGCTCGTAGCAGCCAAAGGCGCACTGGTGCCTGTGAGAACACCCTTACAATTGTTACTGTATTTTGTTCGTTGTTTTAGATGTTCTACCGAGTTCAAAGTGGAAACGGGCAGTGTTGCCAAACCTGCCCAACAAAAGTGTCCGTACATGTACTTGTAATGTGATAAAATAACTTAGAATACTTAATTGACTTTTTTTCCTATTTTTTTTTAAATTGGTTGGAATTTCAGCCTCCCTTATCTGAACTTTTCACTTATATGAACCACCTCGGGTCCCAATTAGTTCATATAAGAGAGGTTCTACTGTACGTCTATTACGAACAAATTACATCACTAGCTATCCGTATACTATAATACGAGTAATACATATGTAATTTAATTTTTGATTTACCCGGAGGAAAAAAGGTTAAATTTCCACACTAGCTGAATTATCCTCATGCTACCTTTTTCATAAAAGTCTTTGGACTGTTCATCCTTTTATATTAATAATTATTCCGCGTTTTTCCTTAGTTTTAATTAAAGCTAACGATGAAATTTGGCGTCTCCTCGATTCCTCAATTAGGCAAATTGGCATCAGGATCCAATTATTAATTAGACAAAGTCTTAATTGGATCAACTTTCTTCATTTCTACATGCATGTATTACGAAACATTATAGTTATTGCTCATTAAAAATGAATCTGAAATGGTGTTTCAGTATCTCTGGATCTCTTAATTACTTTTTTTTATTTTATTTTTCATTTTTTTTTGGGTATACAATGTAGTCTCAAATCAAGTTGAACGGTTTGGACGATCTCTACGAAACGTATCGTTTCAAAATCAAACAAGCTTCTTTTACCGACGGCCTGGCCTTCACCGTCATATTCTGCATCGTACGGATGTCCACCTTGCTCACCTTGACCAAGGTCAGTCGAGTTGAACCAAAAATTTTGCATTTTCGAGCCACATTTTATTCTACTTTTCTGAAATTTGTCATCATTTATTGCATTTTACTGTTGAAAAAAATACAAAACTTCTTGCTGTAATTTAACTGTAGTTTTCTGCATTTTACTGTAGTTTACTGCTGCAAAAACGTTCAATTTTACAGTAATTCATGGCAGTAAAAATACATTTAATGTATCTGTAGCTTACAGCATTTCACTGTAGTTTACTGCATTTGATTGTAGTTTTCTGCATTTTATTGTTGTTTTTTACATACATGTATATTATTGCAGTTCGGGAAAAATCGCGTCTATAACAAAATTTGTCAAATTTTATTGTAGTTTTCTAAATTTTACTGAAGTTTACTGCAGTTTTCTGTATTTCCCTTTACTTTTCTGCATTTTACTGTAGTGTACTGCATTTTACTGTAGTTTGCTAACTTTTTCTATAGTTTCTGGATTTTTCTACAGTTTACTAAACTTTTCTATAGTTTGCTGAATTTTTATGAAGTTTACTGCAATTTTGCTATATACAAGTAGTTTATTTCAATTTTCTGTATACTTTAGTGGATTTTACTGTAGTTTTTAAATTTTACTGTAACTTTCTGCATTCCATGTATAGTTTTTAGGATTTTACTGAAGTTTTCTACATTTTTCTGCATTATACTGAATTTTTCTAAATTATTCTAAAGTTTACAGAATTTTTCTAAATTATTCGAAAGTTTACAGAATTTTTCTAAATTATTCTAAAGTTTACAGAATTTTTCTAAATTATTCTAAAGTTTACAGAATTTTGATAAAGTTTACTGCAATTTTGCAACAGTTTATTGCAAATTTCTGTAGTTTAATGCATTTTACTGTAGTTTTCTACATTTTATTGTAGTTTTCCAGATTTTACTGTAGTTTTATGAATGTTTCTGTAGTTTTCTACTTTTTTGTACACTATACTGCATTTTTCTACAGCTTACTGAGTTTTTCAAACTTTTCTAGTTTGCTATAGTTTATTGCATTTTAGGCCAGAAACACAACAAAACTTTTAAATTAAGAATGATAATTTTTTTACCACTAGCGCCAACCAGCGAGCAAACCAT
>JAQGBX010007131.1:0-11734 GCA_034698745.1 Megaphyllum sjaelandicum | reverse complement strand
AAAAATGGTAAAAATGATATTTTTTTAAAAAATTGCTTAAAAATTAAGGTGCGTCTTATAGTCGTGAAAATACGGTACATGTAATGTATATTACATATACCGTATAATATTAATACTGTATTGTTGATTTTTTTTCCAATGCAACATTCTGTATTTTTGCAAATACATGTACATTTGTAACGAACTGCTCTTCATAAATTCATTATCGCTACTAGGTTTTGCATTCACCATTTTTAAGGAGTTAGTGAATACAATAGCGACTAGCTATTTAAATCAACAAAAATCAATGTCAACATTTTTTAGTTAATTTGCAGAACAAAATATTCTAAATAAAAAAAAGTTTACTTTTATCATCAATAGTTTTGCACATTTAGTTAGAATTCGAACTGCATTTTTGTAAGTAACAGGGTTTGCAGTATAATTTAAAAGAATATAATGCAATCGTTTCTAGGGCCACCTATTGACCAATGGCTGCGGCTGGCAAGTAGGCTACACTGTAGGCTACATGCTTCTGTGCCAGTCACCATTGTATTCTTCTCATAATTGCGCAACTGTAAAATCATTGTTACCCTGTCACCCGAATCTTATCATCTTCATCTTCCTTTTTAATTTAAATTGACTAAAGGGTTGCTCCTGACACCACCGTCACTTATCCAAAGAGGTGTGGTCGGATTTTTTGGGTGCTGCTAATCCTTTACGTCCTAATTTAGTTTCCTGAGCGGAAAAGTGATTCATCAAAATCCAGAAAATTACCAGGGTGATTAACTGAACCGTAAAGTTTGTTGCAAATTAACGCCAATTAAAATCTTGCAATTACGCGATTAATTCCTGTAAAAATAACGTGTGTAAAAAATACGCTCCGATCGCAACGCCGCCTGATGTCATTAATTTTACAGATGGCATTTTGCTTCTAGAGACTGCATCCAAATCTAAAAAAAAAACTCGCGATATTTTTAAAAACGCATTTCCGATGTGCAAACTATATTTTTAAGACACACGAACTGCGACGAATCACAATACCAATACAGGCGCTTTTACGAAGGTTTACGAATAACACTTTTGGCAGTCGTGAAGTCACGTGGGCAAAATCGACACGCCAATTGGTTAAAAAAAAGAGTCCATAAAGATAACTGCTTTTAAACACTTGGTTTCACGACTGCCAAAACTCTGGTCGAGTACACCTAATATGCATATTGTGTAGCACCAAAATGATGTATTTAAACATTCCCTCATAGTTAAAAATAGATACTAGCGAAGAATTTAAACACCATGTCGAAAATTAAATTCTACGCAGATTTTAATATTTTTTAAGCAATAAATACACCTAATGTTTAATAAGCATTATTAATTTTATGAGAAAAACGCATTTCTGTAAGTTACTTTCTATAAGAATAACCATTATTTCAAATGTGGAAAACCTCGTAATCGAGCCAAAAAAACGTAGTGCACCGATTAACTAGAACCGAGAGCATACATGCAGGCTACATCGTTACAGTTTGGCTCTATTTTCCTCACTACGCATGCGCAAATGTCTCGTGTCAATCCTACACAAGCTGGTTCACTGATAAGTTTTTCCGGCCGCCATCTTTAATTCTCTCCCATTTCTGCGCGCCATGATAAATGGCCATCTCTCACCGTGCTTTTCAGGGCTTCTCATAACTGATGGCGATGAATATTGGCTCATTAGGTAGCGTATGTATTCATACGCCGCACGCCCCAACACCCCCATCACTTCATTTTGCATAGAAAAAACATAAGCCGAAGGCAATCAGCTCCACCGTCAGCTCCAGGCTTTAAAAATATCGATAGCCAGCAGAGACCCTCTGATTAATATTTTGATCCTCCTCCCCCCACCCCGCATCATTCGCCTAATTTAACCTTTTTTATGAGTTTGCCACCTTGGCGAGTAAAAAACTGCCCCGTTTTTTGACAGGGCCATTTGTACGGACGTAATGGGCCTCGTTGGCAATCCTGAAGCAGAAGCGCCGTTGCAATTTGCCAACTGCCAAACAGCTCCCCATTTAGGCGGGTTATGGGATATGGCGTTATTACGGCACTGGTAAAATATGGGAATGGAGAGGCGAGGATCAAAATTTCCCCGATGATTTCGTTGCCTTTTTTTTAATGTTTTACACGAATGCAAAATTGGCATATCTTCGAACGAATGTAAAAAAGGGGCTGTAGTTAGGAATGTGCGAAAAAGATTTTGGACGGTGCGAGACTAGCCCGAGAGTCCCGAGGCCTCGCCATACTAACGAGTAGTTTTAGAAAAGCAGTTTTAAGGACTCATGAAGGATGGCAATCACTAAGGACATCGGTGCAGTGCCGTGCGGCCTACACATTTTTATGTAATTTTCAACTAAATTAAAACAAACATTTTAAGAAAAAATAACAATTTCAATGTTATATAGAATTTCATGTACACATAATTATAAAATCTGTCAAAACCGCTAAAAATCACAATTTGTTGAAAGGGGATCGAGAAAGGTAAGCAATATCTAAGAACACATGTGTAAAGCTCATCAGCCTTCAGATGCGATTTTTGCAGTTTTTTGTGGCGTTCAATTGAATTAAAAATACGAAACAAAAGGAACGAAAATTTAATATTACATAAAATTCCCCTGTACGCATTATCATACATTTCCAAAAATTGTTAAAATCACAAATTGTTATAACTGACCAACTAGAGATAGCAACCACTACGAACATCAGCGTAATGCTGTGCAGCTATTAAATTTCGCAGTTTTTATTTTTCAAATCAATTTAAAAATGAGATAAAATTGCAATAAAAATTAATTTCAATCCATAAACAAAATATGTATGTGGCAGGTTAAATTTACGATTAAATTTCCCAAAAATATATGATTAAATATTTAACAAAATGTCCGATTAAATCTTCAAAAAAAATTGCGATTAATCCTTAAGAAAAATGGCTAATTAAATGTCCTCAAAATGTACGATTAACACTTAAATACAATGTCCGATTAAATCTTGAAGAAAATGTACGATTAAATGTCCGATTAAATGTTTGGCATGGTTCTATATACATGTAGCCTACTGTATATAACAAATATTGCTTCGTTCTATCGGTACGAACAATTCAATTCAACTCAGTCCCCTACATTCAGTAAATAAATACCATGTGGTAGGGGGGTGTAATCCATCAACTCAGCTGAAGTGATCTATATACTGCTGGAAATAAACTTGAACGAAATTCTCACTAGTAAACTATCATTACAAAAATTATGCAAACAAATGGGTGATACATTTGTTGGTAATAAACAAATTTGTACAAAAAGCTTAATGCATAACATTTTTAAACAATGTCATATCCCAATATACACGTATTGTACTTATTCGTAGATGCGAATATTTCAAAATCCAAGACATCTGATTCCAAGCATTTCGTTTAAAGGAAACAATCTGCACCACGTTAATTACCACGACTTCAGAAAAACCTTTAACTTTCCCTCCCAATCTACTGTTCTCTCATATCAACTCCTCGATAATTCTGTAATCCAACCATTTCCGCCTTTGAATTAACTGACAATTTGTGCAGTTTAAATGCAAATGTCGCTCCAATCTCCAAGGTGACGTTTCCATCAACCCGCCGTCAATATTTATTCACAAACACGCAATATTTGGACAACCTTTTCAATTTCTCTTAATCCTTTGATCTCCCATTCCATCAGCTTCTCGCTAATTCAGCCAACGAGCCATTTTTGACTTCAGACTTTACCATCTTTTCCAAATTCTTCGATTCCTTCTTGAATACACCTTTCAAACTAGCGATACATCGCCTTCAGTTACAATCTCCAAATTTCAACTCTCGCCTGAACTTCCAACAGTCTTTTGTCAATGTTCATTTCAGACCTACCACGCCATCTATGGAGACAAACTGAGCAACGTCGTTGTCTACAAGCGCATCAAGAACCCTATTGGACGGGATAATACCTCTTGGGAGCGCATTGCACCTTAATTCCTCGAACGGGAAAAGGTCATTAAAAAGATCACTTTTTTTACGACCATACTTTTCGTGGCGTATACTGCTCGAAGATTAAAAATTGAGATGGGTGCTGGGTCTGAAGTCGGTGCACGCTATGAGGGCACGGGCAAAAAGGTAACAGTCTCAGCGCCAGTAAACTTCAAATCCGACCATGCACAGTGAGCGACTCGCGCCTAATCACATTTGCATTTAAACTGCAAAAAAGTGCGAAAAAACTTCTGACGTGCAGCTGATTAATGGGTCTTCGTAGGCACATCATAAAATTAGCATACGGATTTTGCCGCGAGCTACTGCAGTGAGCCATAAAAAATAATCAAGAAAAAAAAGGGGATGGAGTTGCATTAACGGGACGCGAATTCAACGAGGGTTTTTGTAAATTTCCTTTCGCATTATACGAGGTTCTATTCTTTCAACGACGCTACATAAACACCAAAATTCAGATGCGATGACGGCAACTGAGCGTATATCCGCAACTCTGTGACCATGGACGCAGCCAATTGCGGGCCTTACGATGTCATCTTCGAGCAAATGTTTATTTTAGTCACCCATAAAATGGGCCGTTTAAACGTTTCGAAATGCAGACAATTTTCATCATGGGGTATTATCAGCTTTAGAAATGCGATTTTTTTATATCAAGAATGTAAATTTTCATCATATAGCCTACTGTATATCACATCTATCACGTTACGTATAAACGTGGGAATTGAAAATATAGGTCCTTTTATCACAAGTTTTTTAACAGAAAATGTTTTTAATATTTTCACATTTTATGTACTTCAGAGTCATTGATGCATGCAAAGTCAATTTCCTTGCCGAAAGAAAAAAATCTTGTCCAAGCATGTATGCAGTACATGTACTTAACATGTCATGATAACTTAATTCGACTTCAATAACATGTGAAAAGTACGCAAGGAGATGTCATTTCCGAAAACGTTGACGATCTTGAAACGATTTCATGATTTCAACATGTATTAGTCACGATTTAATGATTTTCAGCACGTCTCATCCACGATCTCTTGATTTCAGAACACCGCAACCCCGCTTCAAAGGTGGCACAAATCAACATTCAAGCTTTATTGTTAATGCATGTACAGTATGTTAAAACGATTTCAAGATTTGTGCATGTTTCTTTCAGATACGATCACAATATTTGAACACGTATACATTAGACGCGATTTCATGAAAAGCGTCATTGCCTTTCTGATTATGTGCTTCAGACATATGGGTGCGAGCACAAAGAATGCTTAATGCAGGCGCTTACCACTCGGAGTACACTAGCGCCACCAAACGGGATTAGAATGCGGCATGCTTTTTTTAAATATGGGCGCTTAAAAGAAAGCTTAGCCGTGTGCTTATCCGCACGCAGATTTTTAAGACCCCGAGTGGCACACAAATCACTATTGGTCAAAAGTTTAACTATGCAACCGTAAAATAGGTTTTACGCGGAATGTTTCATCTAGCACAACGCAAGCAGTGGCGCCACCAAGCACACTGACCATCACGCTGATATCAGCGTTCATCCTAGCCAGAACACGCAAAGAACGTGTTCAGAATCATATCAGAAAACATTGCTCACCCAACTATGGCATTTGATACAGTCGCGCGTATAGATTTTTCTCTGAATTCTACGTACGGGTTGATCTATAGATGATTTCTGTCATAGATTGTTACTTAATGTAGTACTTTCGCTGTCTGCCTTTCCTGGCATTTCTCACCTGACATTTTCGCAAGAAAAAATGCGAAAACAAAAAAAAGTCGAATATTCGGTTACCCATTAGATAAGCCTCCTTTTCATTACTTATGCAAAGGCGATATAAATGTAAAGCTTCCGTGAGATATCATCGGGGAAGGTTCCCGTTTTTGATGCATGATTGTCAGGCACGCTTTTCAGCGAGATACAGAAAACCCATCTTTATGCTCGCGCTATTGAAATTTCGGCACAACAGGCATTTACAGGGTCCGATAACAAATTTGCCACCGCGAAACATTCAATAATGCATGAAAGTGAGCGGCTTTTTCAACGCTCAATGCCTCACTGATCCCCTGGCGTTTACGTAATGACTGATAATGATGCTGAGAGACTTTATCAATGAAGCTCTCTTTTAATGGCGCCTAATAAATCGGTTTTGAGCACGCCTTGTGTTCCCCTAGACGAGGACCATTCTTCAAGGGCAATGGAGGAAAGGACCAACGCGGATGGGCCCTAACCATTAAGATGCAAATTTGGTATTACCAATTCTGTAATACACGTCCTTGGACTTCGTTTAGAAATATTTTTGTACTAGAATGCTAGGATAATGGCAAAAATCGCTATCACGAACTAAATTCTGTAGAATATCGTTAAGGCGAATTTCAAGGGACGTTAAAATTTTTTCGATAAAACCGTAGTTCGTATGATAAAAATCCGTACTAACGTACCTATTTTAATGAGTTGGTACTATACACTTATACTTAAAGTGTGTAGAATATTTCAGGCGAAGAAGCATATGTATGTGACCATAAAAAACCGCCTTGATCACACTTACGTTTTATATAATTTCTTAAATGCGAAGGCAATACAAAGTCTTTCCCTTGTTAAGAAAACTCAGTCATTAAAAGCTACATTTTGTAGAAACGTTTGGTTCACGGAAACTTGCGGGGAAACTCTTCCAGTTTCTTTCCCGTATTAACGCCATTTTGTCTCTGGCGACTACAGCGTCACCTGCATTGACGGCACTAGTTTCAACTTACGCAATAAAGCACATGTGTTTATACCGCCAACCTCAAATTTCTATTTGTTGAAGTGAATTAACGAGTAAAGGAAATGTTTTTGCCTACCTACAAATAGTTAAGTGTTGGAGCTGTATGTCTCAAAATGTATGCAATTAGCAGTGATCATCTGTCGAAATCAGCAGGTTATAGAAATTGCTCCATGCGTCATTTGGCCACCTTACGATCACCCTGCAGTAAACCAACAATTACAAATAATTAACATTTTTTAATTTGAATAAAATAAACGTAATTTAAAAAACTTATAAACAACAGAAACCTCATATTTAATACGTTTCCAAACACATGTCAACACCGCCTTACAGCAAATACATCAAAGCAACATGTTTGCAGCTACCATTTTTGCAGAGGCAATTTTACACGTTGCATGACATTATTGACTGTTCGCGGAATCATTTATCTACTATAGAAGAAACGGGGACACCAAAGATAATAAAGATGCAATTCATCCATTGGAGATTCATATTAAAATTGATATCGCATAAATGAACATGCACATTTACCACATACTGTACATGTATAAATAGCAAAACATAGAACATAAATCAATCTATACAGAAATGCATAATAACGTACCATACAGGATTAATGGAAATCCAACTGAGCAAAATTAGTAGTCCAAATGCGTTTTTAGGAGAAACTGATCGTATTTCTGATGTACAATGTATTTTTTGTTGCATCATTATCTGCTTATTACGATATTACAAACCTTTCCTAGAATTTAAAAAGTGTTTTGAATTACATAATACTTGCCCCAGTCTAAGCTCATTGATCTCATCCAAACAATAGATCACTGAATAATACAACAACTCGTAAAACGATCTTGCATTTATCATTATGTCGGTTTTTTTTCGAAACTAAAGTATAACTCTAGTCTTTGCGAACATTCTTCAGAAAATTATTAGATATGTGGTTACGAATGATGGCAAATCTAGTTATCTATTTTTCATACCATAATTTGTATAATATCAGTTATCAACCATTTTCATCCTTGATAATAAACGTTTCCACTGATGTCGAAATATTTCCAAAAGTTTTTCAGAATTCAGCGAGATTGTATTGTCACGCTTTATCATAATAATAATAATAATGAATAATGAATAATGAAATAAGAATAATGAAACCCAAATTTATCTTATTCCACAATTTTTCAAATACTCCAAAATTTACTTAAAATTAACTTAAAATGTTAATAAATATCAAAATTTTAATACTTTCTAAAATTATTTTCATATTTGACGTATTTATTTCTTTAAGTTGTGTAAGCTTTTCATTTTATCCAAGTTTCTAAAGTTATTCGCTGCATTAGACCATTCTCAGCGTTGACCGTTAGTATCCCTAAATTTTTAGAAACAATTTTAAAGGCTATATTAACTAACCATACAGAAGGGGTATTCTATACTCAAAAGTTTTGCGAAACGCGCACTTTGGTAGTCGTGAAGTCACTTGTGAAAAAGGAATACATTAATTGGCTTAAAAACAGTGAAAATCTTAAAATATTAAACCAATTGACGCATCGATTTTCACAAGTGAATTCACGACGCCAAAGTGCGATAGGCAAAGCTTCTGTTTGAGTTGCCCTATTAATGGTGCAATCCTCTACCCAACCTTTCATTTTGCATTCATCCCCATGAAACCAGATCCCGAATTATGATATATAAAAAAATGGAGATTGCAACTGACCCTGGGTTTATAGGGCCAGCTTCACTGTTTTACCCCCAAAACCCGAACAAAAACACAAGGTCAAAACGACGAAAGGGTTGACCATGAGATCCATTTTTGAGTATTGATAAAGCGTGACAATGACATTACTAAGGTGAACAGGTTTGAAGAAATGATACAATCTAAAAAGTTCAAAAGCCCAATTAACGGTACACTGTATAAACATAGTACATGTAAACTGGAAAAGCTAACATATACTATAGTATGCTCGTTGCTAAGATTACAAGCATTCAGCCAATGCTACGAAGATCGGTTGACAGTCAATATTTACTAAATTTAACTGCCTTGTGGAGTTAACAATACAATTTTTACCAGATAAACCATTTTTTGAAATACGAGAACAAGACAGCAGATATACAGTGTATATACATGTACATGCAGTTATTGTTTTTTTTTAAAAATATACCAAAACTTCGAAAAACATTGCCATACAGAGTGATCAATTAGGACACCCTCTTAAGGAACCGTTTTGTTATCAAAGTTTGGCCTTTATGGCATTCTGAGGTGCAATCACTGCATTTTTAATAAACGTGCTTTCAATGATATACTAGTATTTAAAATTTTACTGTCACAAGTATTTTTAAATGTATTTCAGAATTTTGTTTTTCAAACACATAACTGAATTACACTGTATAAACTTATTTTAATACAGCATTTTATGTTTTCAAACTTTCATTTTATATACTGTACAATATGAGTTACATGTACTGCATATCTTGCAAATTGTTCAAATTGTTTGATGATTGGAATCTTAAGCTACATGTAAATGTACGTCCACACTGGAGGAAACAGTAATTTACGTAATACGTACAGTACATGTAATTTATGTTTTTGTTAGAAAAAGTATTATAATACAGTAAGTGAATAAACAAAATACATCTGTATTAAGTGTATCAAGATATCAAGAAAAAAATACCAGAAAGGTCGAGCCACGCGAGTACCCAGGGTTGCAACAAGGTTAATTTTAAGAGGCAAAATCGGATTTGCCTAGCATGGGTTAATCCGGGTCATCCACCAGGTCAGTGCTTCAACGTGCCACCTCAGCCCCCATCAGGAGGACACTTACCAAAGCAACCCCTTCTCTTGAGCCAATGACTAGCGAGTTCGTAGAATACGAGCATTATTTTCTCCAAAGAACAATAGTTCAATGTTGAACATCGTCCAATGAAAAACGGTGACCAGGGGTCAAATCGAGCAAGTGTACCTCGATATATAAAAGTAGCCAAAGAAGCTTTAAATACCCCCTTAACAGACGATTCAAGGTACCGAACGCATGACTGACTACTCAAAAATGGCCTTCAAAGGTAAGTTACGTATTCTAGGCATGTTTTGTGATTTCTATAACACACTAAGAAACTTCCGTACCGAAATAACCTTGCCAGTCATTTTGGTGGAGGCCAATGTGCGAAAATTGAATAGACTTCTGCAATACTGGAATTGCATGGAATTGCATTGAATAGACTTCTTCATATCCTGACATTAACTCGGTGTCCTCACCGAAGGTGGCGCCTAAGTTTGAGGTAGAAACGTGCTAAGAACACGAGCATTTCCTTTTTAAGTAATTAAAACAGGAAAATCTAGCTAGGAATTGGGAATTTGACATTTAAAAATTTCCCATGATTTAATTTTGAATTAATCAAAAAATTTATTTAAATTTTTATTTAATATTAAACCATCGGCAATTTTAAAATGTGAAACAGACATTCGCATTTTCAAAACAGATTGTTTTTCAATGTTTTTACACAATATTCAATTAGTTTTGGGAATTAAAATTGTGTAGATTCGATCACCTCAACCGATAATACATTTCTCAAAACACGAGCATCTTAGCGCATTCGTACTATTTGCGGGCATTTCTTAATAAGAGTGCAGATTTAGGCTACTATGAAAATTCGAGTTAGATACTGTTTGGAGAAATTCGAAGTAAACGAGCGAGTGATCCCACGCACTCATGCACTTCTCAATTTGGTAAAAATCCATCAAAATCCATCCACGAATTAAAGATAAACAGAAGGTTTAGCGGCCGATGCATATGGATTGGGAAAGTAAAATTGCAAATGCAAGATCGAGCAAGTACCAAATCAAATTTTCGGCTCAACAACATTCCGGATCCCATCAATAAATGCGTGTTTTCGAAAACGGTTCGGTGCCCAAAGAAAACAGGTTTTTGCCCGTTGCAATTCATCCGTGATTCTCGACGGATGGAAAACTTAACCGAAACGGAAACGAGATCGGAGTCGAAAGCTCGACAATTATCCGCATGATGGACAAAACACACACGTTGGACCACCAAACAAATTGATCGTGTTTATCTAAGTCTCCTTATATCCATTTATATACTAATGCAGATTTCGAGCTTATTTTGCTAAGGTTCCTCGTTTACCATCCATGCTCGAGCTTTCCTATCGTTAGTAGTATCGACCCGGATCAGGGCAGAAAATGAGGAAAAACAAGCAAACTTGCATTATCTGGCATGAAATGAGAAAATGCACTCTTGCTTGTACGTTAAGTATCTCTAATCCGAAATTACGAAAACCGAAACGCTCGCAAAATCCGAAAGTTTTTTAGAGACGACATGACTCCACAGGTGGAAAATTCTAAACCAGTACCTCGATCGTAGTTCAATATAGGCCTACGCCAACTTTGTTTCCTGCGTCAAATTATTAAAAATCTACTAGTATATATAGTACTTGTATATATAAAGAAGAAAACTTGTTATGTGGTCGTGTATGCAGGGGCCATTCAAAAAGGATGTCCTCATGTAGCGGGAGGTGAATTTTGAAGACGCCCATTTCGAATGGCCCCTGATAACGCAAAACGGCAAACCGCGTGCATTGCTAATCCTGCGAACATTGACCCTATGGATAATCCCAAGGCCATGAAAGTGACAAACCATTTCGCCCGAATGTTTTACCCAGGTCAATGTTTTTGATTTCTTTAATCTTCCCCGGGAAACGCCGGGTTTTAGAGCTAGTACCCTACAAGGTATAATATTGCTTTGCGTGTACTGCCTAGTACAAACCAAGGTTTCTTGAAAATCTTGTCGAAACGTGTTTCGACGTGTTTCGGTGTTGTGTATACAAAATGGAGGTACAAACTTGCTTTACATTAAAGCTGGTCATACACGAGGCAAATTATTTCTGGAAACTTGCCAATTTATGTTGTGTTCGAAAAGTCAAGCGCATATTTCTAAACATTTTTTAGTTTTTCACATTAGAATTCACATTCTAAAAGACA
>JAQGBX010007130.1:0-11736 GCA_034698745.1 Megaphyllum sjaelandicum | reverse complement strand
CAGGGAAGAATGGTTTATTTTGAAAAAGTCAGGGAAATTCAACGCAGTCATGACGATCCAAAATTAATACTTCTACAAGTTTAGCTCAGGGCCCAATTTCCGAGTAGAAATTTGAAAAAAATATCCATATTTTCGGAGTACAGATTTACAAAATTTCCCACGTTTTCCATGTATAGATTTACACAATTTCTCAGTTTTCTGGGTATTAATTTTCAAAATTTTCTACGTTTTCTGTGGACAAATTTGCAAAATTGTCTAGGTTTTCCGAGTACTAATTTTCCACATTTTTCGAGGACAAAATTGCAATATTTCCCACATTTTCCAAGCACAAATTTTTAACATTTTTCCATTTTAAAAAAATTTCATTCAATTTTTAGAAATATTAATAAAAATTTCTATGTTTTTTTCAAAATTGTCGTTATAAATTTAAAAAAATATTTTCCAGTTTCAATTTTGGAAAATATGTCAATCTTTCACGTTGTCATTGGTCAGGGAAATTTTTTTAAAACCTGGAAAAGTCAGGGAAGTTGAAGATGGAATTTCTGGGGTTTCCAAACTCATGACCTGATCATGATGGTGGTTTTGAAATTCTCTTCATATTTTTATACATTAAGGGGGAGTCCTAATGTAAATTAGGGTAGTTCCAAATGTCTACTAATTACTTATACTAATTACACATGGTGAAATTTCAAACACGTCCAGTTTTCCAGAAAAATATCGGAAAAAAGAAATTAAAATTACATGTACACTTAAATCGGCGACATTTTCCCGTAAAATAAATTGCGAGCAAACACGCGTGGCGCTTTCCGCCAAAATTCAAACGCTAGTTTTCTCGCAATAAGGCCGAGGAGGCCAAACACTGGACGTGTTTGAAATTTTACCATATAAGGTAATTAGTATACATTTGAAACTACCCTAATTTACCTTAGGACTCCCCCTTAAATCCATGTACGTGTTCGTGAAAATTTTAAAAAATTTCAAAAGACATTTAAATTTTAAAGAACAATTCGGACAATGACTTCACCCTGATTTTAAATATTTTTCCCCAATGCAGAAACGTTTGATATGCTTGATTCAGCTGTATTTTAGATTTTCCCTTGTACGCTTCGTATTTCGAAATGAAAAGTGAAATGATATGAATTCGCATTCTTTTAAATTATTTTACTATGTACTGTACTTGTTTAAAAGGTAAGTTAGATGCACAATTTTATGAATCTTAGATGAAATGTACATGTACAGTATATGAGACGGTTCTATTTCGTCAAATCTCATACTTGAGAATGTAAATGTCAAAAATGTCAAAAAGTATTTCTTGACTTCGTTTCCTTGCATGTACAGGTATATGGTCTAACTCTCCTATGTTCAATAAACCCGGAAGTTCAGTTATTCATTAGAAAATTGAGCAGTGCCATTTTTGTTTAATCCCATTAGAGATGTGTTGAATGCATTAATTTCATTCTCCGAATCTAGATCGATAATTTGTATGAGGTGTTTGACACTTAATCGTTATTCTGCGAGGTTTTTAACTATATGAGTTGAAAAAACACCACATAAATTGTAATGCAAGTATCTTTTTCATTTCATTTCCTCATTAAAATCGAAATATATTGCAAAGGATTCGACCATTTGCCTAATTAAATGTGCTTATTTTGGAAATTGACACTTATTGGTTAATTATTACTTATGAAAGTTACTTATTTTTCAAACTCAACTCTTTTATGATGTTTCTTTGCATTTAATGATTGTGAAGTTAGTTTTTCGGTTCGTGTACACAGCTACCGGACAAATTATATCACAAAATATTACGTGTCTGTTGCTTAACGCGTAAGGATGATTCGTTCACAAATCCATCATTCTGTCTTCAGTTTAACCCCATTTGCAAATTTCATAAATATTTTGAAAAAAATGAAAACGGATGACCTAGTCTTAGAAGGTCAGTCTCATGGACGTTTCAGTAGCCTTTGAATCGGTTTACATGCATGTAAAGGTGTTAATGAATTTTTCTATGCAATTCGTATATACTGTATACTTGTATAACGGGCATTTCTCCATGGAAACCGGCAAATGCATACAGTATACAACAAGGTGACTCATGAAACGTTCATGGATCTCCCTTTTGGGGGTTTGGATATGGCAATTAAAAGCTGAATAAAGCGGTTGAAATCAATTCTTGCATTCATTTGTCAGCTTCATTGTGACATTAATTTTGCTATAGCGTGTGTGCGGGTTGCAATTATTGTCCTTCCGAAAATGACACGAGTGTACGATATTTTGCAATGGTAAAAATCCCAGAAAAATACTTGTTTTAACAAATTATCATATATTTACTAAAGGTTTCCTTCTACTAGAAAATTTGAAAATTTCGTTTTAAAATTCGAGGGGGGAGTTAAATTTTGACAATATAGTCTCTATAACAGATGGAACCAGATAATTTTTCTATTTGCTGAAAAGTGTCCAACTTTGCAAAAGATTTTTTAATTGTTGCCATAATTTTTAATTTTCTGATTTTAAACGCGAAATTTAGCAATCGTAAAGTGCCGTTTTCTCCAAATTTAAAATGCTTTTCCAATAAAGAATTTTTTATAATTTAGATTAAAAATGACTTATTTGAATCATCTAATTACAGCAATGAAGTAAATTTTGGAAACTTTTTTTTTATCAAATCTTTCTAGGAAACTCAAAAAGATAGCCTCGCAACGTTTATCTTAAATTGACTGGGTAGATTCATTTCAAGTAAACTTTGAATGGTTTATATATTTATTTTAAAAAAAAACGTAATGCTTATCCTTGCAATGAAGAATATGGCTTGCATAACAATGGTTTTACTTTTGCAGGTATAGTTTCTTTTAATACTGAGATTTTTTAATTTTTTTAGAAGCCTTCTACATCTAATCCACCTTCACGTTTTGCCACAAAGAACTGCAAAGTAAAAACAGAACCACAGGCCAAATTGTCCATTGGGTTAATTCGGGCTTCCCATCTGCAAGAGGTTCTGACAGCATTGACGACCTGGTCAGCAAAATTTGAATCGAAAAGTTCTCCGTCTGAATGCATTTCTGGTAGGGTTTTGCAGCTATTTTTGCTTTCGTTTTGCATGAGGTGCATTCAGATATATTTTTTGAAACGGTTTACAGATGGAAACTTTGAATTTTATAGACTAGACCATGGATTATGAAACAAATCAGTTCATAACCTAAACAACGCCACCTGCAACTCTAGACTCTTTTATACGGTTTCTATTTCATGAATGATGAATATTTCTGGGGCTGGTTATAAAAATGTCCGAGAAATCTATACAGTAGCCTTCCAATTTCTCCCATTTCATGTGTGATGTCAAATTCGGTAGATAGTTTTTGGATTTTATGTGAGAATCTTAAGGAATCGTTTCTGTTCTTTTAATGTCTTTAAATGGCTATGCATGTGATTTTCATGCATGTTTAATTTTTAAAAAACCTTAAAAAGAGCAATTAAAAAAAATAGAAACATTTTAATGTGGAATCTCGAAAAATGTCCCATCAATTATGGAATTTCAGGAATAAACGTTCTGCTAGAATGACTTAAAAATCGAGAATGATTGTAAATTATTAGAAGAATTGTGCGATCGGTTTAAAAACATATATTTTTAAAGGTTTTTAATCCACTAGGTTAGATCTCTATATAAGGCGTCTAAAGTACTTTTTCATTTTAGTAAGAAGAATTATAATAAAAATCCAAATGAACGTTAAATAAAAGTAATCTAGTGTAAATTGTAATCTTCTAATCGTTTTTCAGAGGCTAGAAAAAGGTTCGAATTAAAGAATAAGCATGTCATAATTAAGACAAATTTGAAATTTATAGCATAACAGGTTTTTACTTTATGACCAAATTAAAAGAACATAATGCCGTGTTTTTAGTATTAAAAAAATTGGTTACGCATTCATGATTTTGCATGCTTTCGTCTACCAGACTACCACTAGCTCTAGCTATTCAATCAATTCACTAGGTCGTGCATTTTGAATGAGTGATTATGAAGGCCAATCATATTTTCGCCTAAAATAAAGATTGCAAAAAAAGTGCAATTATCGATATTCCAGTTATGCAATTCGCCACAATGGAAAATGCCCAATAAAAGTGAAACTAAACGTCAATTTACTTCATGGCCTTTTTACGCCAGGTTATTATTGCTGAACAATGCTTATCGTCCAAGATCGTGCATAATTTATGGTCTTGCTTTGTCCAACTAGCATTTATTTTCCTAATTGGACTCTGCATTTTAGCACTATGCGTGCCATGCCTTCGTCTACTCATTTGCAGCGTGTCAGTGGACACTTGTGCTCAGCACTGCTTTATACTGCAGTACTGCCTTAATTGTTATCCCAAAAAAATGCATTTAGGACGACTCGATAACGCTTCCATTGACTCATGAAATGCACGATACACCTTCCCAGTTGAGCTGCCCTCAAAACCGTCCCTCAAAACATCGTCACAATCAAAGTTATAGGAAAATTAATGGGGATTCCAGTGCTTGCCCTAATGGCATTTCGAAATGCCAACTGACCAAATTGGCCGTTGTCCATAGAAGCAGTAGATCCATATGCGAACATCACGGTAAGTTATATAATCCTGAAAGAATTGATTAATAAGCGCAAAGACATCAGCTCGCTCGAGCATGAAATGTTCCGTGCTGGTTGCTCATCGGAGTCATGTTTTTTTTAAGTTTCTTCCTTTTTTAGTGAATGTTGATTTGCATATTATCCTTTTATTTAATTGTTTTCAGTTTTGATAAATTTTGTTCATATAAAGCATATTATACGCACCTTTTATTGCTGATTTTTATTTTATCAGATGGGCGAACCGAGGATGAATCCAAGTTCAAAAATGTGAACCAGGCAGTAAAATGTTCCTTGTCCAGTACTGAACAGAAATCTCCAATTCTCCAATCTCACAGAGTCCCGCAGAAGCAAGTTCCTGTTAGGCAAGTACACATTATGAGAAAGTAGATCTCGCATGCAGTATTATACCTCTTTTTCGATACCTCCTGCTAGTTAGCAGATCACATTTATTCACCGGAGTTCAATTTTAGCTTTTGTACAAAAATTTCTACCAAATATCTTATTCTATGAAATCTTAGCTTATTTTGAATTCATCTTTGAAATTTGTGTTATTTAATTTTAATTTTTTCTGTGTGACGTACATTATTATTTCAAAAGCTGACTCAATTTTGCAATCACTGATTTTTGGAACGATAATTTTCGATGACGTACATCCAGTCATAACATTGATCAAGTCAAAGAAGTTTATGAAACTGATTCGGAAATTTATTTCCAGAAATGCCATTCCTATTGAAACCACAGCTAATGCTTGTACAAATTCCACGCCAAAGCAAATTATTCAAGATTCTGCTTTTGTGAAGGTTAAGCTTGATATCAAGCCATCAATTAGGGAAGAAAAATGTACAGAAAACTACTCCAGTGCTGCAGGACCTTCCAACATAAACATACATTCAGAAGGCGCACTTGTTGAGTCTCATGAAGTACCAAAAAGGATGTCGTTGCTCGAGCAGAAACGCTTGCAGTGGGCTGCGGAACGAGGTTCGTTAACTTCTTGATCAACTGGTTAGATTATTGGATGGAGTCTTGGATATTGAACTTTTTTGTGCAATTCTTATTATTTATTTTTTACAGCACAAATGCGGGAATGGGATCCTTGGGGCAAGCCTGGAGGAGGTGCTCCACACACAAATGGCACTGAAACCCGACAAACTGCTGCAACAGAATCAAAGGACTGGACTAAGGTGAGTCGCAGAGTCATCCACATGCGCTTTTGGTAGAATTTTGTATGTAATTTGCGTTTCATTGATTAATTGGGTTGATCCTGGAATTCTTTTGCATTGCTAATTTTGATGATTATTTTCATATTTTTTTAGACTAATAACTGCAATTATCGATTGCTAACGAGCCCCTTGCAGATATCAGTCTGTGATGATTTTAATCAACAAAATGGCCGTCTTCCACCCCTTCCCCAAACAGCAACTTCGCCCAACGTAAACATTGTTTCCAAACCCGTTCCTGCAGCCCTGGCTTCCTCACTTTCTTTTGGGGTGAGTTTGTCATTTACATTCTTGATGTTTTGGTGCAATGGTGATGGAAATCCTCCAACAATGGTTCTCATTTAAAGATAACTAGTCCAAACAACAATTATGACTCCTGGAAGGAGGAGGCGAAGAAACATTGGCTTAATGAACTAGGTAATATAAAGTAAATATTTTTTGGGTTTTCTGAGATTTTTGGTCATTTGGATTCAGAAAATGTAGTGTTTTAAATTTGAAATTGTTATTTATTGTGCCATTGATTAAACTATCGTTTCAATTTAATTTGAAATTTTCTTGATTTAGATAAGCAGCGTGAAGAGCAACGACTGAAGAGGCAGGAAGACAAAGGCTTTTATCAAAAGATGTCATTGTCGAACAACATCAATGCTCAGGTTTCCTTGAATAATTTGAGCTTAAATTCAAAGGCAGCTGAATCGGCAGCACCTCCCTCCAATAACGAATTTGTGCCAACTCTACCCACTCTGAACAAAAGGGAAAGAACGCCATCATCATCACCCACATCCAACAACGTGGACTGCAATGATGTTATTTACAATGATTCTTCCATTGGGTCACAAAGGTTAATGGAAAAAAAAATTTCTGTTCATGTAATTTGTACAATGAAAATCATTTGACTATTTTGTATTGTTTACCAGAACGTTTTTAAGAGGTGCAAACATTCCTTTGGATTCCAAAACCCAGTTGGAACTCACAAAGAGGAGAGAAAAAGCACTCGAGCAACAGGTGAGTTAAAAATGTCATCTTTAGGTTTTGTTCCGGTGTCGCCGTCAGTGAATAAACGTTTAAAAACATTTATGATTGGATATTAAAAAATTCTGATCTACATGTAGGTTTCGACAAAACCTGCTTTAATTCAAGCATTTTTGTAGATTTAATGATATCTTAATTAACATACTGTTCTATGTTACCAACTACAGTTAAGATTTCTTCAGTTTGAAACAGTACTAGCAACATCATTTAAAATCTTGACGTCCAACTGAATTTGCCTGAAATTCTGAAGTTTGCATAGGCAACTTTGAAAAAACTATGACAAAAATCCAATTACAAGCGTTCTAAATTAACAATTTACAGAATGCCATAAAACATCAGTTGGAAGAACGTCTTCGGCTTAAACAACAGGAGCGAGAAAGACAGAAGAAAGAAGAATTTGAAGAGGAAAGGAGGTTGGCCAAAGAACGGGAACGCCTGGAAGAACAGTTCCTTTGTGAACAACAGCAGAGAGCATTGAAAGAGGTGGGAATGGAACTTTTGCATATGTTAAGAATGGGTCTGTCTAAGTATGTGGTAGAAATTATACTGAAAAATGTGTTGCATAGGAGGCACAGAACCAGCAGCGGGAGGCTGTAATCGAAGCAATTCATGTGGCACGCAAGTCAGCTGAAGTGACCAAGGAAAGAAAACATGCCTCGCAGCTTCCTGATGTCTTGGATGGCACAGAATCCAGAAATCTCACTGCGGAAATAAGTAAATGTCGAAATATTCCTTTTAATTTTTTTTTAGACAGGTTGGTAGTAACTCTACTGCATTTTTTAAAAAATTATAAATTTTCAAATAAAGTCAACATATTGCACATAATGTGATTTTCAATTTCTTCGATCATAGCAATTTTTCTTACTTGATTTTTAGCCAAAATTTAAAAAAGTTTCATGCATGAATAATTCCAAATAATTCATGTACCTTCAGTCGTAATACAAATACGTAATACAAACTTTGTTGTGTTTTCTTTTTAGAAATACAGCAAGCTCCCGCAGTTTGCACCTCCACGACGAATACTCTTAAAGTCCCTTCAGACAATTCTACCCCATATGTCTTTAATCGAGTTTTAACGCCAACTAAATTTCGCGATAGAAATCTACTAACTAGGGACTGCTCCACGCAAACAGGTCTTGATTTCAGCATCTTTTTTTTATTTCTTTGGCTCAATAACACGTGAAATTACATTCATTTGTCGATACTTTGGTTAGATTTTCCTGCTACAGGTCACATTCCTTACAAGAAAGACATGGCCACAATTACAGGAAATTCGAGCAAGGGGCAGGATCAAGACTCTTCTTCTGTGGGGTTTGTTCATGTTTTATAACTCTACTTAGTTCGTCATAATTTGTCCCAGTTTGTTATCATACGTGAAATTGGTGAATGTTACCTGTTTACATTCTCGTAGGACGTCTCCTTCAAATGGGCAAAAAAATGCAAAAAGCAAATCCCGGACTTCTAGAAAAAAGGTCAACAAGCAAACCAGCAAGAAGGAGCGACCACAATGGGGTGTGAATCAAGCTCCGCCAAAAAAGCAGCCTCCACAAGCGCAAAAGCCGATAAAACAGGCACCGCATGCTCCACCCAAAGAAACTGCCAAATCATTACCGCCACCAACTATGACTGGATCTCGGAGATTTTCTGGCACGAAGAGTCGCAGCAGCGCTGAGCATCAGCGGAAAATCATCGCACAAGAGAGATCGCTGGCCCTGAATTCTCAAAGGTACATGGTCAACTGTTTTCCTAAATCTGAAAGTTGCACAAGAGACAGTCATTTATTATTGTCTACTAATTCCCACCAAATTTTCCTCATCAATACTTCATTTCTGTAATTGTTGAGAGCCAGAGATAAAACTTGTAACGCAAATATTTAAATTGTTTATTGTACTTCATTGCAACGAATTCTAACAACACTAAGTCGCAAATTTCCAAAGGCCTGGAGGTCTTTCAAAGTTCACTAAGTCTGTAATATAACATTTTATATTACAGAATTTGTTTATCACCCTTGCCAGCAGCGAGACCAATGGCAACTGACAGTTCGACGACAGGCGACGAAGTGACCAATATGAACCAACCCACGAGGCGGCGCCGTCGGCAATGGGAGAGCCCTGGCCGAGATGAGATGCCGACCTTTTACACCAACTCTCCTCTCCTGCCAGATGTTCGCAATGTGCGCCGCATTTCTGTCAGCAGCAGCAGTAACAGCAGTCCTCCGAAATTGGATCCGAACGTTCCTCAGACTAGTGATCCCTCTTGGGCGCCACAACCCTCACCACCACCACAACCTTTTCGCTCTGACTCGCCTCCTGTTCCTGCCCTCCGAAACAAGTTGAACAATGCAGCCATAGTTTTTCAAGCTTTGCCTTCTACGGTAGCCGACTCAACACCTGCAACCTTTGCTCTTAGCAGGACAGCCTCTCGTTCAGAATCTCGTCTTGCAGAATCTACAAACAAATGTGCCAATGTGACGCCATTGACCGACAAACCTTCTTTCGATTTGATGGAAGTTAACCCTGAAGAGTCGAAGTCCAGGTACGTTCAATGGTTGTATGTGGGGAAATTTGGGCAGAAGTACGCTGTGTTTCCTTGCATCCCTCAATTGCATGCAGTACTTCAGGTATCACATTTGAAGATGTTTGTATTGATGTGTGCATGTGATATGGCTACAAAGAGCATTCTTTGTTACTATTTGGAACATGGAAGATTGGTGTACTGTCCAAAAGGAAGCTATCGTTGCAGAAACACGTGTCTTTGTTATGGAAATGCGAAAGGCTGAGGTTTTTTTCTTTTTTTTAAATTTTTTTATGAAAAGAAAAATTCATTATGATTTGTTTTATAATAATGAAGAGGTGATTCTGACAATAAGATATGTTGGCCGCATAGACGGCATAGTGTCAATATTTATAAGCTTATTAGCTGTAAAACCCAGGTTTGCCGGCCTTACTTACCAATGGCACCTAAACCATGCAATTCATAGTAATCAGGACGTTTTTGAATTTGACATATTGGTGATGATTTAATCGGACAATTTTTTTGATGATTTAATCGGACATTTTGTTAAAAATTAATCGGACATTTTGTTAAAGATTTAATCGATCATTTTGTTAAAGGTTAATCGGGCATTTTTTTTTTAAATTCCCGTTCCCAGCAGACCTGCCACATACATATTGTACATACATCTCTTCTTTATATCTTGTTTATAGATATAGATTTGATAAATTGTTTTCAATATTTCCTTGTTTGGAAAGTGGCAAGTTTGCAAGTGGTTTATTTTGGAAAACAAATTTTTTTTTAGATTGTTTTAAAAATATGGTTTTAATAAGAAGCATGTCATGTTGCTTGACCTACTGTACCTCATTCAAGAAAGCACGAAAATAGGGTACCCCAGACTTGGAAAACCTGGAAACGTCAGGAAAATGTCTAGAGAAGTCAGGGAAATTCCACGTTGTTTTGTTGTTGCATTCCAAAATTAATGCTTGTACAGTACATGGTTATCTCAGGGCTCATTTTCTGAATAAAACTTTGCCAAATTTTCCTCGTTTTTCGAGTACAAATTTGCAAAAATTTTCACGTTTTACGAGGACAAAATTATAAATTTCCAACGTTTTCAGAGTACAAATTTGTAAAATTCTCTACGTTTTTTGAGTACAGATTTGCAAAATTTTCCACGTTTTTTTAGTACAAATTTGCAAAATTTTCCACGTTTTCCGAGTACAAATTTGCTAAAATTCTCCACGTTTTCCGAGTTTAAATTTGCAAGATTTTTCCACGTTTTCCGAGTAAAAATTTGCAAAATTCTTCACGTTTTCCGAGTTTAAATTTACAAGATTTTCCCACGTTTTCTGAGGACAAATTGGCAAAATTGTCCTCGTTTTCAGAGTACATATTTTCGTTACATTTTGTAAATTTTCCTATGTTAATTTTGTAAATTGTCATTAGTAAGTTTTGCAAAATATGTAAATTTTTGACCTTGTCATTGGTCAGGGAAATTTTTTTAAAACCTGGAAAAGTCAGAGAAGTTGAGAAATAAATTTCTGGGGGAACTCTGTAAAAATACACCATTTGTACCCCTATTCCTCTTTTACAAATGTGTTATATGATTTAAGTTTCCTCCTATTTGTGATGCATTTTTTCAATCCATTCCCAATTTTAATTTGGTAAATTTTGATCAGGAATTGGCATGCAGGCCTGCAGTGCATCAGTAGCGTAGATCCTAATGTTAACAGACGTTCGTCCACACCATCTTTCCTTCAGAAAGAAAGGGATTTGTCTTCATCGTGGTCACTAGGCACTCCTTCACTGCCATTTCAGCGAGCGGACATCTTGAAGAAGTTGACTCTGATTAGACAGGTACGGGGCCGAAAAAAAATCATTGAGCTAAAGAGTTTAGATTGAATTTTCCAGGTTTCAACTTGAAATTCGTGAAACACATCTAGAAATTAGAACCTTATACATTGTTATTTGTTTTAAATCTGATGATCCATTCAGTTTGTACATTTTTTCAGGTATTGTCAATAGCATTGTTCTACTGAGAAATAACTAACTTTACATTTTTAAATATCCCGCACATTAATTTTAAAACAATTAAATCTTCATTTTTTCCTGATCAATAGATGGCGCTATTTGGCTTTTAAAGGCTCTCTATTTAAAACCAAATGTGGGAAATTTGAAAATGTGAAAATCTCAATTCCAAATTGTTTCCTTTTTTTTAAATTGTTATCTATAGAAAAAAATATCGAAAATGGTTAATTTTGTGAGAAACTTTATCTTCGATATAATTTAAATAGTATTTGGACCAATTGTAGATAATAATGAATTAAGGCCGTCTCCTATGGCACCGAATTCCTCCCAGTCCCACCCCTAAAATACTGCGACTAGGGTTTCAAATGGTT
>JAQGBX010007129.1:0-11737 GCA_034698745.1 Megaphyllum sjaelandicum | reverse complement strand
GCGAAACAACAATAACGGAAAAAATGTCGATGGAACCCGTCAAAATATAGTCACAACTAAGAATTAGACAAACAAGACGAGGTTCGTGGATAAAATCGGAATAGGTTGAAAGTAGACGAAAACTAAACCCACGTGTTTGAGATGAGTTGACCGGCAAAAATTGCACAATACATTGTGCAAAAAAACAAAAAAACATTTTGTTGTTGTTGTTCTACAATCATGAAAATAAACAAAAACAATTAAAATATTTTATAAAAAGTAGACATTCAAGAATAGAAACGTGACTTGTTGAACATTTTCAATAATCTTGAATGTTCGCAAGACCATGGAAGTTGATTTGTAACAACCATTTTAGCCCTAGTGTTGATGTTTGGAAACTATAGCTTAGAAATGACTTGGATAAAAGTGGATAAAAGTTCAAATTTCAGCTCCATATTACTCCCTATGGCATCTCTGATCATAAAAGAATTTCACTGTGGTGGCATTTATTGCAAAATACAAATTTGATCGAAAGTTTTTTGAAGATTTTCAGAAATTAACTTTTTTTAAAAAAACGTCGATTGCCGAAAGGGTTGAAAATAAGTATACGATATTTAAACAAATGCATGAATTTACATGTATGGCCAGAAACGTAACCTGTGGAAAATCAGGTTTTTAAAAACTAAAAAAATATTTTAAAAAATACAAAAAAATATTTAAAAAAACGAAATAAAATACTTGAAGAAGAAAAAAAAATATTTCAAAAATAATCGAAAATAAATTAACCTAAATGGTGTCAAAACACACGAATGAAAATAAATAATCAAAATGGAAAGTAAATTCAAATATATGGAATTACAGTTGTAGAAATTAAAGGCTAAATTTGCAACACTATTAAACATGAAATAAACTAAAATATTCAAATGATAAAACATAGAATAAACTAAAATATTTTAATGAATAAAAAATGAAATAAACAAATGTATTCAAGACTCATGACTTAAAACCAGCAACTTTGAATTTTTAACACGTTCATCAATAAAATAATTGGAATGATTAAATTTCAAATTTTCAAATCTTTTGTTTCAAATCAGATCAGTGGCCAAGCAGCGCACCACACTAAGTTTCGCAGTAAATCCATTAGTGCATGGTCGATTTAGAAAAACTGTCTATAAAATCACCGTTTTCTGAAAGGGTACAAAACGTTACCAACATTAAAAGGACCATTAAGGTCTAATTGGCCGTGTACAGACTTTACAACATCTTAAACCGTGATTTTAGAGAGGTGAAATGTCATTCGATCAATTTATTTTATCAGTTTGGTACATTAGATCAGAACTGCATAAAAATCAAGACATTTGTGAATGACAGAATGCCAATTATGTTAGAATTTTAATCAGGGAAAACAAATGGTGCCATCTGTCATGATACATTTTCCACAAATACCTTAGGTTCTCTATATTTAAAGAAGTCATCCTTATTGTTTGCGTTCAAGGTCCCTTAACCCCATCACCTTTTTCACCAAAATCGCATCCTATTGGTGACCAATGAAAATGCCGAACACGTCATTGGCCATGTTTATTCGTGCTCTGGCTTAATTTAATCCTCTTGGCCCACGCTCATACTGTCAGCCATTAATCTCGATTCATGGCATTATCGGAAAAGCAGAGCATTCAGTGATTAATTAACCTACGACCTGATATTACGAAATGTGTGGAATTTTCGAGATAAATTAATGATCCCTTTTAAATTTGATCAAAGATTTATTTTAAAGGGGTAGAAGAGTTAAAAGCCTGACACAATAAATTCAAGTTTTCAGCATTCGTTTTAAGAACTTAAACAAGTTGTTATATAGAAATTTTGAATTGACTGTGCATTAATTTCCAGATCTTAAACATAGGCAATCACTGCTAGCTTTCATGTTACGTTGAGAAACCTGACATTTTAAGGATTTATTTTAAAGGGGCGGAAGAGTAAATGATTCCCTTACACTTTTTAGTGAAATATATATTAACAATTTACTCAACCCTTTGAAAAGTCTGGCACAATTGTTGCATGGTTTCAGAATTTGTTTTAAGAAGTTGGACATATTTTTGTATAGAAATTGTGAACTGGCTGTGCATCAATTGCCAGCCCCTTAACGAGGGCAATCACTGCCAACATGCATGCTATGTTGAGAAACCTGACATTTTAAGGATTTATTTTAAAGGGGCGGAAGAGTAAATGATTCCTTTACACTTTTTAGTGAAATATATAGTTGCAATTCACTCAACCCTTTAAAAAAGTCTGGCACAATTGTTGCATGGTTTCAGACTTTGTTTTAAGAAGTTGGACATATTTTTGTATAGAAAGTGTGAACTGGCTGTGCATCAATTGCCAGCTCCTTAACGAGGGCAATCACTGCCAACATACATGTTATGTTGAGAAACCCGACATTTTAAAAACAATTTCATCAACCGAACATGTTAATAACATTTAATAAGGGTACTCAGAGAGGCGTTAAATTGGGATCGATTTGGGTACAATTCAGCGATTATGACAAATATGCAACACTTATTTTGAAGAGCCAAGCCACGTGGAGCATTGACCTCAACTGCGGTTCTCAGAATGAACCTTGGCAAGTTTTTATACCAATTAATATATTTACGATTTGGTCACGTGGCTTGCTCTTTAAAAACCTGTCGCATATTTGTCAAAATCGCTGAAATGTATCCAAATCGAGCAAAATTTAACGCCTCTCTGACTACCCTTAATGAGTGGCGTCAACTAATTAACAGGTTGCAAGTGTCGAAATGAAATGTTTACTTCCTGATTCAGCTAATTTATAACCGTCGAATACTGACAATATTTGTTCAAGAGCATATAAGTTTTTTGACCCTTGAACATAGGCAACTTTTACAAACTCGGCTGTCTTGATATAAAAAACACCCACATAATGGCAAACCAAGGCAATTATCAATTCAACCAAAAATGTGTTCTCTTTCGTTTAAGAAGCCGGTTAGTAAAATATGCTGTTTTTTTACAATTTTGTTTTTTAAGTCAACTATTTGTAAGAGCAGACTATTTATGAAATGAATGATAAAACCAATTTACCCCTGTACGTAGGCTATTTTATTAAAATACTGCTTTGATGAGAAAACATCTCGACTTTCAGCCAAAATATAAATTACTACATCAACAGTACACGAAATTAATGCTATTTTCAGTTTTTATGAGAAATAATAAAATAAGACAACTTATAAAAATTACCAAACTCATACATAAACGCAAAATATTTGATTACAATTTTGTTGATTAACATTCCCCTTAAAGAAGGCAATCACTGCAGACCAAATTGCTGTAAGAAGAAAATATCACATCTTTACCCCAAAACCCTTACTTCTACCTGCATGATATTTGGAGTAGTTTTGGGAGCAGTGTGGTTTAAGACAATGATAACATTTTGGATTACGTAAGGTACAAGTTTCGTAAATTAATTGTCCACAATAATTTTGCAAACACTTCATAGTCCCTGAACATTGGCAATCACTGCTTGCTTCCCAGACATGAGGAAACACCATGTTCAAAAAGGAAGAACCACTTATGACCAGGGTGGTAAATTAAGTCAGGTGTTTTGATTATTTTACGAAATTTCTAGGAAAGGCACCTCACTATAGATGGCGCCCCTAAACGATAAAATCGCCTGACGGAGTTTGGAAAAAAAATTGGAATCGAGGAAGACGACATGTAGTCAGAACATGTAAAGAACACGTAATTAAATCAACACAATGAACGCAACACGTGACCCAGAACTGCGTCAGATCAATGGATATCTGCGTCACGTTGTCGACTGTGGCATAATTTGATGAGGGCAGGTACTCCACAAGATGGCGCCACTGCACGACGAAATCGTTTTACGGAGGCTGAAAAGCACTCGATTTTCACAAAATCGCGCAGTTTTCGACACTTAAAACGCACACGGGCGCAGTTTAGCTCCAATATCGATGCAAACGCCTCAATAAAGGTGGGCGTGAGCCTAATTAGTAGGCCGATAGTCTGCATAAAGATAGATTAGCCTCCATCTTTTAATAGCTGTTTTCACGAGAGGCTAATAAACGCAGGCCTATTTCTAATTTGCAGTTAATCTTTGAGAAGAAGTGATTGAGCGGCGAGAGGAACCGGGCGATCCAATAAAAGTGGAAATGAGTGACTATAAAACATATTTATGCACTTGACAAATACTGTTTAATGCATCTTGCGGATCGACGTTCCCTCTAGGGCTGCAGTTATTAGAAGAGCCACCGAATGGCTTGGATATTGGATTAGGGGAGGGATATTAGTGGGCAGGGTAAAGTAATACCGACCACAAGGTTTAAATCAACGCCATCTAATGGTGGGAATTGGGAAAGATTGGAGAGCATTCGATTCAACTATACCCGTCCAACTAAGCGTCCAAGTTTTAGCAAGCCCTAACCAGCTATGACTTCACTTGCACAATTTCAAAGATGTTTTTATCAAACGGAAGTTTCCGTCAAAAATTCAACTATAGTTCGAAAGCAATTGCTAAAATACATACATGTACATGCACAGTAATGCAAGTATCTTCAATAAAAGTTATTCTTCAATAAAAAAAAAAGTAAAGTAGGCAAGATTGACGCAAACGGTAATGTAAATGACTCGTCTAGTCACATTGAAGTTACTGAAGTTACTCAGGTTACCGAAGTTTGAATGCCCACTTGGACTTTATTTATGTCCTACAAAGATTTAGTCTATTTACATTAGTTTACAATAATTAAACATGCAGTTTTCCGAAGATGCTTTTTTCTAAATTTGGTCGTCATTTAACTTAAATTTTATCTAATTATGTATAATAACTGTTAATTTTATACCTTCACAAAATGAAACTTGAAATTGAGAGTTTGTAGACATCAGCAGTACTGTCACGAAGTATTATTTCACAATGAAAATATGACTAAATTTCAAAGATATGCAGAAATCCAGACATCTTCACATTGAAAAATTGTTTTTATCAAACTTTTTTAGTATAAAACATATTGAAATTAGTGAATATTTAGAATTAAAATTTTCAAAAAAATGTATACACCTTAGTCTCAATTTAAGATAACATGAGTAGCAAAATTTTTAAATAAAAGAAGTCGAAATGAAACTATTAATATTTTAGAAAATACATGAGAAAATGCTAAGGTACATTTTTCATTTCAAATATATATATATATACAGGGTGTACCGAAAGCCAGCATTCAAATTTACCAGGTTTGTAGCCGGTGGTAAGTGGAATATAAATGACAAATTAATATGCAAGCACAAATGTCTCCTTAACATAAAAAACGTAGGAAAAACTACAACTATACATGTACCATTCATGGTAAATTCATGTACCATTCATGGTACATGCATCATTGACGTAATAAAACGCGAATTGATTTCCATCACCAGTATAGTGTTTGCATAATCAATGCTTTCCGCACATCTAACGTGTTGGTAACATTGTTTATTATCCGAATTTGGTATTTTATTGTAACACAGTGGAGCAATGGAAGAGGTAATGATTGTTTGGAGCAAACGTGAAGAATGGGAGAACCGTTTACATTAATTTGGTTAATATACCGACATGCACCTCTTTATGGACAAACCAGAGGTAATGCACGAGCAGCTCAGCGGTTGTACAGCAGGATGTTCCCAGAATGGCGCCATCCTGCCCGCTCAATATTTGTGTGAAACGGGGTCTGTGCAGGTGAAAAACGATGTTGTTGGGCAAGGATCGAGGTGTGTGCGAACAGTAGCATTTGAAGAAGAGGTGCTCCGTCTATTTCACGACAATCCATCAACCAGCGCACGTTAAGTTGCCCATATAATGGGTGCTCCTCACATGCAATAAACCCGATTTGTTATATTGAAGAGACATTTATGCCCACATGTTCATTTGGCTTTTGTACTCCACATACCACCAGCTACAAACCTGAGACTTTGGCATCTGGCTTTTGGTACACCCTGTACAGTAAAACCAGGAAAAGTGACCACCTGCTTATGTTGACCACTTTTTAGTGTCTTGTTTTTTCTAGTGTACATTTCCTTCGTAAAAATTCTCTGTGTAGTAACCATGACCTCCTGTCTATTGTGTACAGTGACCACTGTGTATTGTCTTTTTTGCAATTTTTACATACCTTTAAAAGTGACCACCCGGGTGGAAAAATTACATATTGCCAGATATGGGTTAAGTATGGCATACATGGTACCAAATATGGCCATATCTGAAAATTGCCATATGTAGTTTATTTAAACATGGTAAAATATGCCTTTACATATGGCCATATCTCCAAATCTGGCCATATCTGAGGTATTCTGGCCAATTTCTGGTCTGGCCATATCTGTAAATCTGGAATATTTCTGGCCATATTTCCAAATCTGAACAAATATGACCATATCTCTAAATCTGGCCATATCTGAGGTTTTCTGGCCAATTTCTGGTCTGGCCATATTTCCAAATCTGAACAAATATGGCCATAATCTGAGGTATTCTGGCCAATTTCTGGTCTGGACATATTTAAAAAAAATTATATATGGTCATATCTATTTTTTCCACCCGGGTATGCCATAATAAAGAGAAAACGTAATAAATTATTTATTAATTATTATCAAATTCAATTAAACGTTAGATATTTTTTATGCAAGTATATAATTTAGTATATATCAGTAATAACATACGTTAAATTTATGTAGATTTCATAATACATGTGTATACAGGGTGATTTGTAAAGTCAGTATTTAACGAAAAAAAACTGATATCCGGCCTTAAAAGTCGACCACGGGCTATCCGGAAACCATATTCCCTGTGACTTTGAAGGTCATCCATTTTCCAATTCCGAGGTTTTTTTGCAGATATCTCATAAACCGCTGCAGATAGGGTCCTAGTGTAAATTAGGAAGTTGTAGAGCGATGCCTAATTAGTGTAATAACCATGGTTTCATATTTTTAAAAACAAACCAAAGCGAGATGGAATTTTTTTTTTCCGCGAGTCACCATGTGCAGGCTGAATTTGCTACTTTAGACATGCTATACAGTTGGGTACCATAACCATGTGTTAAGGTACATGTATTTTATGTTGTACATAAAGAAATTTGCATAGTCTCCAGTCAACACACACTGGTCACTGTCCACAATAGACAGGTGGTCAATGGTCACTATTAACAAAAGACATCTTCTTCAAGATTTTCTTCAAAATCTTCTTCTTCAAAATTTTAAATTTCCTACTTTAAAATATTCGATATGAATTTATGATCAAATTGTTCGAAACAATTAAAAAAATTATTACTTGTTACAAAATTAAATTAAACGCGAGTCAAAATATACAGATAATTTTTATGAAGGAAATGTATAGAAAAAACTATACACTAAAAAGTGGTCAACATAAACAGGTGGTCACCATTCAAAGGTGGCCACTTTTCCAGGTTTTACAGTATAAGTAAAAATATACGATCAATGTATTACAATTTATGTATTTTTTTAAAAGACGATCACGTTATGTTCAAGAAACGGTAAAACAACTGTTCTCAAAGTCAACACGAGCAATATGCCAACATTTTGGAAACACGTTTTCTCGTTTCCTGAAAATATTACGTTTTATACTTGGAAATGTGTAAGTTTACACACCTGGAAATATTTTAGTTTTAATCTTCGAAATATTTCAGTTTACGCATCGAAATAGTGCATTAACAAATATATTTCAAATATAATAGCTTCGAAAATGTCGAATTTCTAGTTTTCATATATATTTGATATTTGATAGCATTTGATTGTTGGCCATATTCGAGTTTATTCTGGAAAATATTTTTAATTTTATGCGCATCGATATATATTGCATTAACTATTTAAGCTTCGAAATACTAAAACTTCAAGTTTATACAATATATTTCTTCAAAAAATATATTGCATTTTATATATACTTTAAAATATAATCCTAATTTTGTATACATCGAAATATATATCAATTTTAAGCTTTGAAATATTGGATTTCTATAGTGTTTCAAAATTTAAAATTTTCAGTTTTACGCTCAAATTTTTCGAAATACTCCAGTTTATTCTGTGAAGTTTTTAAATATTTAAATTTGAGCTCTGAAATACTAAAAGTTCAAGCTTTTTCGTGTTAATATTTAATATTCTTTTGTGAAATATATTGGATTTTAAAAACTTTAATTTTATACTTAATACGTCGAAATTAAGTATTTTTTTCAATCTTTTTCAAGCTGTTACGTGTAAATATTTAATATTCGGTTATAAAATATTTTGGATTTTATATACTTTAAAATATATTGGATTTTATATACATTAAAATATATTGGATTTTATATACTTTAAAACATAAAACTTAATTTTATTCTGTATACGTCGAATTGATTATTTTTTTTCAATTTTTAAGTATTAGTGTAACTATTACATTTTCCGTATGGAAGTATATGCGATTTTACTCAATTGAATTTTCAGCTTGAAAATGTTAAAATTTTAAGCTTTTTACTTAATACTCTGCTTCTAAAAAATAATTTAAACTTAATTTTACATACATCGAAATATTTTTTTCAATTTTATGCTTCAAAATATTGGATTTCCTGCAGTTTTTCAAAATTTCAAATTTCGATGCTTTTATTAATTTTACATTTTCTGTATGGCAGTATGATTTTACTCCAGAAGTTATTGAATTTTCAGCTTGAAAATGTTAAAATGTTAAGCTTTTTACTTAATACTCTGCTTCTAAAAAAATAATTTAAACTTAATTTTACATACATCGAAATATTTTTCAATTTTATGCTTCGAAATATTGGATTTCCTGCAATGTTTTAAAATTTCAAATATCAATGCATTTATGAAGGTTCCCCCAGAAACTTCATTTTCAACTTCCCTGACTTTTCCCTGACTTATCCAGGTATCAAAAAAAATTTCCTGACCAATGACAACGTGAAAAATTGTCTTTTTTCAAAAATTGATACTTAAAATATTTTATTTTTTAAATTTACTAACGACAATTTTGAAAGTACACATAGAAATTTTTTTAAATTTGTGTTTGGAAAAAGTAAGAAATTTTGCAATTTTGTCCTCGGAAAATGTGGAAAATTTGTAGTCAGAAAACCCAGAGAATTTTGAAAATTTTTACACGAAAAACGTGGCCAATTTTTCTATTTTGAACTCGCAAAACGTGGAAAACTTTTTAAATTTTTACTAGGAAACGTGGAAAATTTTGCAAATTTGAACTCGAAAAAAGGTGGAAATTTTAGCAAATCTGTACTCTGAAAATGTGGACATTTTTTGCACATTTCTACTGGGAAAATGGGCCCTAAGTAAACCTTGTAAAAGTATTAATTTTGAATCTCTGTGACTGCGTTGAATTTCCCTGACTTTTTTAAAAATAAACCATTATTCCCTTACTTTTCCAGGTCATTCTTCACTTTTCTGACTTTTCCAGGTTTTCCAGATCTGGGGGAACCCTGTTTTCTGCATGGAAATATGATTTTACTCCAAAAGTTATTGAATTTTCAGCTTGAAAATACTCAAATTTCACGCTTGAAACTACTTTATTTAAATGTTTTAAATCTAAACACGTATTCGAGACCCCACCTTTTCTGATGTGCTTTTTTAATCTTATTTTTAATCCAAAAATTTTATTTTAAAGGTCGTCGACGAGCGTAAAAATATCAGCGAAATTCCCGAGTGGTTTAAAGGGGCCAGGCTAAATTTTGCCGAAAACCTGTTGCGATTTAAGGGGGACAAAATAGCCCTCTATGAAGCGGGTAAGTACCTGTACTTTAAATTTATTTACTCCCCCCCCCCCTAATATTGAAGTCCTTGAAAGTTTTAATTAAATTTTCACAAAAAGCAAATCACGTCCAATCAACCGAGGCTTAAAAAACCCTAAGCACGTTAATGTTGTAAGGGAGGCCATCGCTAAGGGGAACAACCCTGAGAAAACCTGCTCATTTTTCAAGTTTTTTCGAAGGTGATTTTTAAGGTGGCAATTCATGCCAGGAAAACGTTAGGTATTTTTTGTTAAAAAAAAATGAATTAAACTTTTGTGCATTTTATTTTATTATTTTTTAATTTTTTTTTAAAGTATAACAAAATTACATTTTAATTTCTTAAATGATTCAAACTTTCCCTAAGTGTCAATGATTTCGTTTAGATTAAACGAAATATTCACATTTGCACTCATTTTAAAACACTGTATTGAAATTTCTCGAAAATCTGGAAATTCCTCGAAAATATTCAAATTAAATTTTTGTAATGTATTTTAAATTTCATTCAAACGTGATTTTCGTCGAATAATTTTGTATTTAGATTTAATTTATAACGTAATTTAAACGTAAATAATATAACGTAATTTGAAAAATTTGCGTAAAGTTGGTAAAGTTCTCGAAAATATTAAAAGTAAATTTCTATAATGTATTTTAAATTAAATTCAAATATGATTTAAAATACATTATAAACATTTACTTCAATATTTTCGAGAACTTTTCAAGCTTTACGCAAATTCTTCAACATTAATGTAATTCTTCAAATATTTTTTTTTTAAATTTTAATTTTTAACGTATAATTCAAAAGTAAATTTTCAACAATGAATTACGTTAAAAATTAAATTTAAATAAAAAATTTACTCGAAAAAAATCACATTTGAATTGAATTTAAAATACAATTTTCGAACATTAATGTAATTTTTCAAATATTTTTTTTAAAATTTTAATGTTTAACGTAATTCAAATGTAAATGTTCATCGTTTTCATTAGTTAGTTTCGTACAATTTTTCACAAAAAATACGTTAAAAATTAAATTTAAATAACAAATTACTCGGAAAGCAAAACAAAAAAAACAGTTGAATTGAATTTAAAAAACATTATAAAAATTAAATATTACTCGAGAAAATTTTGAGGAAAAGATGAATTTGCAAAATTTGCTACGTTTTACGAGTTAAAAATTTGCAAAATTTTCGACGTTTTCCTTGTTTCATATTTGAAAAATTCTCCACGTTTTTCGAGTAACAAATTTGCAAAATTGTCTACGTTTTTCGAGTAACAAATTGCAAAATTTTCTGATTTAAAAATTGGCCAAATTTTAGACGTTTTCCGTGTTTAATATTTGCAAAATTCTCCACGTTTTCCTAGTTACAAATTTTCAAAATTGTCCACGTTTTCTGAGTTAAAAATTTGCAAAACTGTCCAAGTTTTCCGTGTTTCATATTTTCAAAATTGTCTACGTTTTCCGAGTTAAAAATTTGCAAAATTTTCCACGTTTTACGAGTACAAATTTGCAAAATTCAAAATTACAAACTTTCGAGGAAAACATGGATAATTTTACAATTTTGAATTCGGAAAACGTGGAGAATTTTTCACATTTTTGCACGCCTACGTTCAATTTCCCTGACTCTTCCAAACATTTTTAAGTTCCTTGACTTTTTCCAGGTTTCTTCCTGTTTTTTGTTATAAATTTTCAAATGGTGCGAGTTCTTCTTTTGGTATTTTATTCATCCTTAACTCAAAAATTAAGATACTTTTTTTATCATCAGCTCCAATTTTAAACGACACTCGATTAAGATTAATTATTCTTTCGACCTTCCAAATTAACGGCCGTTTAAATTTTTATTTTAAAATGTATAAAAATAATCAACGCTTTGATTTCCCTTTTATGGATCGGATATAAAACGATATACAGGGGTGTCCGAAAGTTCTTGAGTTTTTTTTTGGGGGGGGGGGGGGGGGGGGGAACCCAATAAAATTTG
>JAQGBX010007128.1:0-11738 GCA_034698745.1 Megaphyllum sjaelandicum | reverse complement strand
TGGGGTCAGTTAAGGCGTCACTCCATACAGTTTTGGATGAATGCACTTCAAGGACTAAAAGATGTGGGGGAATTTACGGGCGATAAACAGGACAAGTCAATTGTACAGTACTGTTTTATGCATTTGGTTCAGGAAGATTTGAACGACATTGTTAAAGTTTGGAATTTGCACACCATTCGGCCAAGTAGAAACTCGAATGTGCCACATGGCAAACCAAGTGTAATGTACAATTGCCCCATATTGTATGATTCCCATGAATGTGGCTTTGCCATTACAGAAGATGATTTGTCTATTTGTTCGGATGAATGTGTATTCCGTAATGGCAACATATGCACATCAGCAGACGTCAAGGATTTGTGCGACGTCTACATGGCAGAAAATAACTGGTTGATGCCGAGTACATGCGAAGAAGCTATGGATCTGTACATCAAATTGAAAAACAAGATGTAGGAAAAAGTTGTTTATGATGTAAGTGAAAATTCAGACGAATGCAACATTATCATAGTAAAAAGTGAAATCATATTATAACCTTGTTCACTGTTTTATTTTTTCCAGAAGTTACTGGTGACTCTGTACATTTATGTTGTGGAGCATTTTTACACAACCCCTTCTTGTCAGGTCTGATAATGTTCACATACTTTGTGTGTCAACTGTATCATCTGCATGGTTAAAACATGTCATTAAACGTCATTAAACACTGAGATCATGAATACATAGGATTGATTTTTTATACATTTTTCTAAGGCAATTTTATCGATGTATGCATTTTAGAAGATATTTTTTGAAAGAAAAGTAATTAGATTATATTTTGAATAAAACTATAAATTGAAATACATGTATGTGCATGTTATATCTTTCCACCCATAAATTGTAAAAAAAAAATTACGGATTGCATTTATTGGCCACCGGCGTCGCCACCAATCCCATTGCTCACTCGAAGGTGGGCTAAATTTGATGCTGAGGACACACTGTTCGTTAATTTATGATCATGGAGTACGTTACAAAAATGTCGGTGATGACAAAAACAAAGAATGTAATAGATATTCCCCAAACATTTGAAGAGGTGTTTTATCAGCTATGGGAATATTAAATGAAAAATACTGTCGATCACCATTTATTATAACACACATGTACATGTATTAAACATTCTTGGAAAGTTGTTAGCTTCAAAATCTGTCAATTGGATATGCCAACGCCACCAAGTTGGTTATGTGACGCCCTGTGGAAAGTTTAAAAATCTGCCACTCTAAAACAAGTAAATTTTTTTGGACAAGAAAACGAATCAGTGTTGCAGCAGAAATTTCATTTTCCACGTCCTTGACTTTCTCGGTTTTTAAGCACATTTCCCTGACTAATGACAATGTCAAAATAAAATGTGTTGGATTATCCACCATTTTGCAAAATCTACATAGTACGTTTTCGAACATTTTTTATTATTAGCATGAAAAATGTTTGTCAAATTTAGCATCAACAAATGTTAATTTTAAAAATGTTGAAAATTTTACAAATGAAGTATTTGAAAAATGTTAAAATTTTACAAATTTGATTTCGTTAAAAGCTGGACATTTTTACAAATTTAAACTCAAAAAATTGAAAATCTTTAAATGCCAAATTGCTCTCGAAATCTTTCGAAAATGTTTAAATTTCTTCTTGGAAACAGTTGAAATTTCTATACATCTGTTTTCTAAAATAGTTGAAAAATCTCTGAATTAGTTTTGGGAAATGTTGTAAATCTTGACAATTTTTATTACATGTACTAAAAGTTGAAACGTTAATTACATTTGTCCTCGGAGACGGTTGAAAATTTTCGCTTGAAAATCTTGCAAATTTCTAAAATGAAAACTTATAGAATTTGTTAATTTCTTTCCATCTTTCCACCTCCCCCCAATCTTCAGGAAAACGTGGACAATTTTGCCAGTTAGTCTTCGGAAAATGTTGCCAATTTGTCCTCGGAAACTGTTACAAATTTTAAAAATTGTGATTACTACGTCTACGGAAAATGTGGAAGCCTCTGCAAATTTGTCCTCTGAAATAGTTTAAAATTGTTACAGGAAAATGATTAAACAGCTTGCAAATTTGCCCTGTGTTCACCATGTAGAAGCATTAATTTTGGATTGTGACCACATGAATTTGTTAATTTTCCATGACTTTCCCAGGTCTGGAAACCTAAACATATTTTCGCACAAAAACAGGACAATTTTTCGGACAAAGAGCATAAATATTTTCGGACAAAAAACATGTCTGGCAAAAATAGAACAACATGGACTTAATAACTTGATACGATACATGATGTTTTCCCAAAATCTGAACTGAAAAATATGCTTTATGAATTCGGATGCATATGCACCAAGCAGCTATACGTGCATGCATTTTAATGGGTAAAAATACAACATTTAGTGGAATTTTCCCCAAAATTATTATGTTCCGGTTGAGGCAGGTTTGCCGCCCTTACGTGCGGTGCACATTTTGCACAGTGGCATGCGGCGTCCCTGTGTATTTCAATAATACTTAACAACATATTTATGCTGTCACAATTCAAAAATAATGTTTCCACATGGATTCGACCATTCATGACCCATTTGCAAAATGTTTTAACTTTCTCCCATGACAAATTTATAATCACTTTTACTTTTAATTTTCAAGATGGATATCCAACCTAGCTTTTCTAAGCATTTCCAAAGATAAATTTTCAAAATTAAAAAAAAAACGCATTAGTAAATTTTGAAATATATCGAATACTTTCCTGTATGTATTTTGCAAAATTGTGAAAAACATCGTCATATATAAATTCTGACTATTCTTTTGAGTGGTAGGAGTAATTTATAGCCACTTTTCCACGAAAGATAGAAATGCGTGAAAAATATCATCAATTGTTTGCATACAGTAGAGCCTCTCTTATAAGAACCAGAGGTGGTTCATATAATGAAAAATCGAAAAGTATGGATGTGTTTCATACCGTCTACAAAAACATCACGGTTCATCCATGCTCTAGGTTGGTTTTTGTAAACAAGAGGAATTTTTGCGTTTTTTAATTAATTTTTAATTAATTTTCCCGAGGTTAAGGCCTGCGCCAGCCAAAAAACGCACCGTGTGGTGAGCAGGAGCCACGTGCTTATGAGTTCATATGATAGAGGTTCTACTACACGTGTTTTCGAGACGGTTGTAATCATTTCGTTGAGCATCGGCGAATTTGCCCAGTGAAAAATCACATTCATAAGATCAAGAATCATTATCACGAATATCTCGCGTTTATTTGTAGAAATTGTGGAATTTACGATCACATCAATTGGTTTCGAATAATAATCCAAATGTCTTTTTTAATCAAGGTTATGCTATCAACGTTCCAGACGTCTACCAAGAAAGCATTCTTCGCCGTTTCCGGTCGTACAGTGACGTCTCCATCTTCCACTACTATGTCCCGTCGCAGGTGACCAGAGCCACCTGGGAGTTCGCCGCATTTATGGACGAGCCCGGCTGCACTCAAAGAGAGGTTTTCATGTAAGTGAAAGGCCACCATATTTTTTTTTATTCCCATTCAATTTATATTTTTGTAGCATTTTCGTGAAACTACTCGCATCGATTCGTCTCCTGGCAAGGCGACAGTTTTGGCATTTCCATTGATTTTCTGGATGGTGTCTGTAAATTAATAGACTGACGTCATGGCTGACGCCAGACAAATTTACATATTGTCAATATCCGTTGTTTTTGCGTTGTACCGGCGAAAACATGTCCCTTCTTTATGCGTTTCCTTCATTTATTTTGAAACGTGCGTGACCATTTTAACAAGGTTATTACACGTACGTACGGTACGTATTGCCAGAAACACTGATGCTATTTCAAAATTTTGACAAAATCAAAAAGGGGTGTATTTTTGGACTTGCCAGAATATTATTTAAATAACTCAGTGAGGTAACAAATCTTTAAGCTGTTTATCTGATTCAATTTATCAACCTTAAAAATTACCGATTTTTCGCTGATATACCGTAGTATACAGTGGGAGCAAAAAGCTCGATGATGTAAATGTATAGAATGCCATTCTTGGAACCTACATGGTTCTTTCAGTTCAAGTTCTTCACAATTAACTACAAATGATGGTCTTTATTAATTTGAGATGCGTCGCAGACACAACTTTTAATACTGTAGAAAAAAAATGTTATACAATGCTGCATGAGCCTCGTAGATATAAACCGGAAAGGCACAGGCTCGTTTCACGAGGTAATTTCGACAGAATCCTGCTGGCTTAGACGTTATAAACTATCCTCCCTAAACACTGCTATTTTTTTTAAATAATTCACAGTTCCCCACATTTTTTTTTGCGTCATTTTTTCTTCTTGATTTTGCGTCTCCTTGACTTCTGACAAACGTCTATAGAGACCTATGCTGTCACTTTGTTTAATATATGCGGGGAGGTGAGAGAAATTCGGCGAAGTTAAATGACTCGAAAAATCCATCATAAAACATACTCTGGTTGAAAGCCAGTTGAAGAAAAAAACCATATAGAGACAAGTGTGGCAAAAATTCTCTACTATTTTTTTACTATTCTTTCTATTTTATGACAAATGGTCCTCGTTGCCCGTTCGACGTCACTTTTTCCACGCGCTGTTCGCACGATATTAATTTTTTGAAGGCGTTGCCTGGCAAAATATACTGACAGATTTTCGAGATGGCATTTTATAAGTTAGTTATTCACTGCAATCATTCCTTCCACTTGGCGAATGATGCCGACTTTTTGCTGATCGAGGGGCGTAATAGGCGAGCTGTTAGCTCTGTCTGCAAATGTCAGCAAAAACGAATCGAATCTTGTTTTTGGAGAAACTACGCGTTGACAGTGAAAGTGTGAGGCTCGTAATTTCAAACAGAATTTTCGTCGTAAAACACACATTCAAATATTTTTAAATACTCGCAGAATTGCACTGCGGATGTGTTTTAATGCCTGCAGTGTACAGTATACATGTAAATTCTTTTCTACATTTTTATAGCTACGTCGGTTCATCAAAGTTTGCAAAGTTGATCAACCGTTTACAAAAATTTTTACTGCATGTTTGATTTTATTTATAGAGGGCTTCAAAGGTCATTTATGAAAAAGCAACGGAGATGCTTTCTGTTTAAATTTAATTACAATATCGATTTTTCGATGGCTATCTGCCTCGAAATCAACCCAATAATCTGACATGATTTTGCGGTATTCTGGTTTTTGTTTTTTTTCTTCAAACAAGAGCTTGTTTCCCTTACATTCAGCTCGTGATATCAGCAGTAAATATTAATAGAACGTATATTAAGTACATAGCTCGCAATCAAAACGAGGGATTTCGCTATTAACGCGCCAAAGATTTCCAAGCAGAAGATTTAAAATTAATTTAATTCAGCTCGTGTTTCTCTTCTCAATTATTGCTTACATGTTGGATACACCGCAATTCGTACTACAAGATAAATGACCAAAATAACGAAGGCTGTTTCGGAAATTGAACATGTCTAACGGTTAGCCATTAAACAGTAAAATTCTTATTTTTCTGATAAAACGTTATGCGCTGTGTACGGTATCTGTTTGCTATCGTTATACAGTTTCATGGACCCTGCTCAAGTTTATAATTTAGCCCGTGCAAAATCTGCGCCCTGCTCATTATCACTTCGATATCGGCTCGCGCTCATTAGCAAGCTGATATCACGTGGTTCGAGGGCGTCTCGTTGCTGTCAATTAAATTAAGTTGTCCTAATGATGGTGAGGAAGATACTGTAGCTGAACCTTAGCTAGCTTTTCCGCTATCATTTCTATGCCTTTCATTAAAATTGTACTTACGAGTAAAGATATCCCCTGGGCGAAAATTGGTAATTTACTGGAACTTTTTAATTACTTACTTTTTGCTATTGGCTATTTGTATAATAAAAATGTTTTCTTACCTATTATGCTATTTCGTATAACCTAGCTTCACTAATCTTAATAAAAATTCTAAAAACAGTTTTGCCTATGAGCGATCTTTCGAAATGACGTATTGATTGCCTATTTCCTTACTGGGTTGTTTAAGAAAAAATGACGGAATACTCTCGCGCATAGTTACAAAAACATCTAAAATTCTGATTTAAAAAAAAAAAAAAAATAGGCACAAAATAATGCAAAAAAATTCAACAAGGAGCATCATCGACCCATTCAACTTGTTCATTGTTGTATTGTATACAGCGATATATACTTCTATCGATTTTAAGAATTTCGCGAAATTTTCGTTTTGCACATATGGTTACGTGATCAACTACTGTACTTTCGTAAAAAAACATAAAAAACAATGTTCCCTTATCCTAAGCGAAAGCATTTGCAAATTTTAAGTTAAGGATAAGAAAATGTCCATGTAACAGTATGTCATTTTACGCATTTTTTTGTTTACCAAGATCTCCGATGCAAACGCGTTTCCTAGAAAAGTAGAAAAATTGATATTTCGATGGTTTCCCTAAGTTTCGTTTATTTTCATATATTCCGCGGTAAGTCCCTGGCATAGGCAATTTGCCGGCTTATAGTTCCGAAGGTTGTACTTGTATATATTATTAAGCTTGAAATCATCGTAAAAAAACCCGACGAGATTGGATTTTTTTCTTTCTTCTCTTTTTGTTCGCCACATGTTGAATAAGCATGTCAAGGAAATTGAGCCATGAATGCCAGGGCAGTTCTTTTACCATCAAGTCGTTCCAGTTGGTCAGTCAGCCATGTTAACTGACCATAACGATCGCCCGTTAACTCGGATGGCCGTTTGTATATCACCCCAATGGTCAATTCAATTTTCCTTCGTTTTCTTACGCCTTCTTTAGATTTTTCTTTTTTCTCCCCCACTTCACGAGGATTGGCCATCGGACATAAGTACACTTTAGGTTTTCCTAGAAAAAAAAAACCTCGAATTCAGCCTTTTTAAAGAGATAAGTCTGCAATTTTGAAATAGATTTGCTGCCCCTTGGTGGTAGTCTTTATGAAGCAGGGCTGTGTTGGTGGTGTTTGCCCCCTTTTAAGGGAGCACACAATGTTTCCTTTGTCTTATACAGTGGATAACTGTATTTTTCCGTTTAAAATTAGAGTAAATATAATTCAAATATATTTTCATGTTAATATATTTTATCGCTAAGCTACTTTTTTAAATTGAAACTATATTTAAACGCATTCCTTGAACTAAGAACGTCATATTGTACTTCTAGTATTATCACCAATTAGTGGTCCATAGATGAATCAGATTTAAATGGTCATTAACTTCAATAATGGGTTAATCGTTTTATGGATAATTTTGTACATGTATATCGATAGATTGATTCGATCGAGGTATGATATTTAAACGTGCAAATTTGAGTTTTCTTCTTAATTTCACAATTATTGACGTGGAGTTTGGTCATCTAACTAAGATGGTAGAGCAAAGAGGTTTCCTTTTTATTTTCCAACTAACGCGGATTCGACATTATTAAAAACCCCAAAGTGAGTTATGTCAAATTACGCGAAGACTTTTTTGTAGAAATTACGCGGCAAAAAGCATGCTTTACGTTAATATTTCATTTCGTTGCTTTTTAATTTCGAAATGGAATTGCGAAGCTTAACCCAGTTTCTGTGTCATGAATCATTTTAATCGTCAAAATGTAGAATGATGCGCATTTTAGTTTTCTTTAACGTGCCCGCCAAACATGTATGAATAAATATTACATTACCAAACTACTAACAGCGAAACTGATTAATGTTAAAAAAATCCACAACATGTGAAGGAAAACGCATCTGTTTTTCCTTCATTTTCATTGGTATAATGTTTAGATGCCTGCTACGGATTTAGCGTTCATCTTTTTATGAATTTTAAGCGTTTCGGGTGTTGTTTCGGATTTTGGCTTGTTGTCTCTCGCTACAGCCGAATTGTTTCCAGAGCAGACATTCACGCGGAGATGTTGCCAGAGTAAATTGAATGAAGGGACTGAAACTCTAGCTAATATAATAGATAGAAGTGCCAAGAACGATTTGTGAGAGGATTGAAGAGAGGGGGGAATTGATGGAGGGCGGGAGGATGGTGTCTTGTGGTTTTGTGAAAGAATGAAAAAGTGCATGAATAATTCATGTTTTAGTAGGTTTAAGCAGCGATAAAAGCCAAGGAATAAAAGAAGAGATAAACGAAAGTACGATAGACTTTAAAAGGTGGAAACCCGAAAGACGCGAGAGGGTCAACATGGACGTCTGTTAATTTTTTCTGGTTTTATTTATGGAAACCGAAACGCTCGGGATTCCATTAGACCTATTCGATGAATGTCCTATCATTTTCATTATGTTTGTTTTCTACTCGCTATGTTCTCGTTTCTCGGAGTGAAAAGTAACCTTCTGCAAATATTCGGTACACACATACATTTTTTTCTTCGTTGAAGCCCAAGGCGGCCATTGTAGTTTTACAGTCATTGTTGCTTGAGACATCGCAGATACAGCAATATGATAGTTTCGGAGTTAATGCGTTGTTTGCTTAAACATTGCAAAAAATTCCATCCAAGCACAATGTCATAACATTGTCATACATTGAATTACATGAATTGTGTCTACATTCATGTAGTACCTCATACAGTACGCAATCTTTACCTTCCCTGATGTATTTAATTTTTCACAAAATATGCTCATTTCTTTATCGGTTTATGGGTATGTATTCAATTTGGTCGACTGCTACCAATTTAACACTGATGAACAGAAGGAAGCGCCACCAAGCGGGATAAGAATGCGGCATGCGTTTTAAATGAGGGCGCATACAAAGAAATTTTTTGGAAATCAGAAAGCAGATTTGTATGACACAGAGTGGCACACAGATTGGTCAAAATTGAGACCATCGATGAGATGCTAATGCGAATGGGGAAGGTTTTACGCGGAATTTTTCACCTAGCATAACGCATGCAGTGGCGCCACCAAGCTGAAATCAGCATTCATGGTGCGCCCCAAAGCTGAAAAAAAAAGCTGAAAGAAGCACGTCGAAAGTAAGCATTCTTTGTGTTCTCACCCAAAGAGCTGTTTTCGATTTCTAAACAGTAGCTTATGCTAAATTATTGCAGAATAATTCTTGAATTTCCGAATTGTGTCCTATTTTTCGGGGATAGAAGACGTTTTTTGAAGGCGCCACCAAATTTGAGAGTTAAATTAAAGCTAATAAGTTGCGCTTTTTTCTCACCATCACATTTTCGACCAAAAACACAGTATATGTCCCGAATAATTAAGTACGATCGAGCAGCTAATTAACTGCGCATAAATTAGGGAGAAAAACATGAGGTGCATTGGGGTGGAGGAGAAGAAAAACTCTTGGCGTTAAATAGCTATAGTCGAGGCAAATTGGTCGACTCTCTCATTCGTAAATTTGAATTTGCCATTGAGTCGACACAAACAAGCCATATTTTAGCGTTTAACGAGATTGCAGGCAGCCATTTAATAGGAGTCAACACGAAAAATTAATCGTTATTACTTCCTATAATTAATTTAGTCGCTCGGAAAAGGGCGCCTTAAGATTGCTCTCTAATTGAATTTCCAAAGGCAAATTCTGCGATGCTCGCGCTGGGTTAATTGATGAGCTAGGCCCGACTAAGACGAGGACATAAGATTCAGGCGGAATGAGCGCTGTCTGCCCGGCTCCAAATTGTCTCTTCAACTGGCTCGGTTGGAAGATGTGCCAGTCGAAGAGATTGCCCAACGAGTTAGCCGTCTCGGGTGCTGATGAGTGCACAAACAAGTACCTGGAGGAATCGGGTCGATTGCGGATATATGCGTCCAACTGCATCAGATTGAACAGTTCAACGTAGTTCCGCGGTTACCGTGACAATGACCTTCGAATTAAAGTCAAGACCGCCGCAATTAATGTATGGTATTATATAGCTCGGGAAATCAGGTTTGTGCAACATTGGTCGTTGATGAGTGGCGGTAATCCAATAGCGAGGTAACTTCCTTAATAAGATAAAATCAGGCAAGCAAAAAAGACGAGCAATGCGCATGCGTGGAGTCGGTGGGCTGTCGACTAACAAGAAGACATTATACAAAGTTGCGTAGGAGCCAATATCACGTGTCTTTTTTCAACGAATCATCTATTAATGCCTGAGTCCCTGCACTGGACAGAATTCTGCTTTCCGCGAGCATCTCGTACTGAATATGCGCAATTCGATTTGGAGCATGCTACTCACGGTAGGTGTTGCTGCAGCTTTCCAGGATTTCTAGTTCATCTTAACCCATCTATTTCTGATTGTTGCAAGCAAAGACTAAGCTAAAATCCTAGATAAGAACCATTTGAACATTTCCAACACAGGCCCGAGTGGATCAACATTTGAGGAAATATTGCTATGGCTATAAGGCGAGCCATTTGGGTTAAAAGAAAATTTCTTGGTTTGTTAACATTTTAATTTGTACAGAAGTTCGAATTTATTTCTATACAGAGTAAAAATGGTCGAAATTTTTCTTGCCAAAATTGAATTATGTTATGCTAGTTACCGGTAGTAGCTAATTTAAAACGCCTTTATTTTTCTGCTACTGAAATTCTTCCCCGCGTGAATATGAATATCCAGCAGCCTGTATCAATTTGTCTAGACCTTGCAATTTCTTTTTTTGCCAGTACTTTTTGCCCTGTGGGAATCGGACATAAAATATATAGCGTGCATTCGGGTGTTTTCCCCAGCAGAGTGATTGAAAAGTCACGTGATACTGGCATTATGACTAAGGGCAAGATCACGTCGAACGCTTAATACTGACGAATACCACTCGCGTACAACTACAAAGTTAGGCATTTGAAGTCTTTGAAGTCTTAATATTGCGCCTGTTGCTTGCAATAGTGCCGATTTTAGACCTAAATCACGCTCACGCGTCATCGTAAGTCGCCAGCCGACTTCTTCTTAAGCTGACGGCTACAGAATTCGAATGTTCCCGGATATTTCGATTCGATTCCATCTCATCCTGTTCAGTCCATAAATTATATACTTTTTGTTTGTTGTTTGTTCTGAAAACAAACTTATGCCTCGATCACCTCGTAGTTGTACGCCGAGCATTAAGCGTCAGCAATAGGCGTTAATAGACGTGATCTTGTCCTAAATCTGTATAAGGTCCATTAACGCTATTTTGCACAGGTTGAGGATCCCCGAGATCTGTTTATGTCAGTTTTAGCTAGGGCGAAATCGAGCCATGCTTTCGCAAATTCACGTTACAAATGATTTTGACACGGTCACTGAGAGCATCGCCAGATCCTTTCTGAAAAATCGCCGAACGCACTTAGTAAGGCCATTGGAAATTGATATTGTCTAACGACATTAACGTCCTAAAAGTAGCTCAGTAGTGGGGCGGGAGAGGCTTTTTTTTATTTGAAAAATATCGTTAAACCGAATTTTCAATTGTTAAGGGGCGGGCGGAATTTTTTGTCGCTTAATCCGATCATCCATTTTATTCGATCAAAACCTTTGGAACGGATTTTTTCCTATATTTTCCTATATATTGGATCATTTCATAGCTTTATTCGACCGATTTGCCAAATCTATATGTATAAAATACAAAACGACGTACGCCATCTTTTTCGTCACTGGCTGGCTGGCTGGCTGACTGGCTTTGAAATTATTGGCCACTCATGGCACACGTACCCCCAAGAGCGTTAACTCCGTGGGAAATTCCAAGGCCATAAATCTTTTCAATTTACCACGGGGCCATAAAACTGTCAAACCAGTCTTCATCCCCCCCCCCCTCATCCGAGATGTATCCAGATCATATAGCTCAATCTTTTGGAGACAAGGGCAAC
>JAQGBX010007127.1:0-11738 GCA_034698745.1 Megaphyllum sjaelandicum | reverse complement strand
ATATGGTAGGGGGGTCAAGCCCGTTTTTAGGAGAAAGCTCCTACATCATTTGCGACTTAGTAATCATTGTTAAACTGTACTCAAGTTAAATCTGAACTATCGTCAGGAAGATTATTCCAACGTCTAATCGCACTCAAAAAGAAAGATTAATAGTAAGCATCCGTATTAGCTCGGAGCTCAGTCGAAGGTTTAGAATGATTATGCCCACTTCTACTGTGATTGTTAGGCATGAAGATATGGGAGACAAGATGTGAATTAGAAGGTTGATTGAAACGTGTAAACAAGCCCGTGTATATACACTGTAGATAGGAAGTGCTAAAAACTCAAGTCGATCTAGGTTAGCATAAATCGTTTTCCTGAACAAATTGGAGCATATGCCATTTTTGCGTGCTTGAATTCGTTAAATATTCGATGCGTCCTCATTCCCCATATCTGGTCCTCCTACTAACCCCGATTGGTTTTTTTATGTTCCGAATTCGCGCCCATGGCGTGACCGAGAGTCCGAAGTTATCGGAAATTGCTCTCCGATATCCGCTATTTAGGCGAAATAAGGCGAAAGTTTTAACTATCCTTTGGCCAATTAAAAGGCAGGCGGACACTTATCCCTCCCCCCTCGCCCCTAATTTCTAATCTGTAACGCTATAGACGTCAAAAAAGGAAGTAACTTCCGATTGCAATAACATTTAACCGGAAACTAGGTTTCTTCCCATTCCCGATGTAAATTCACGTCATATCCGCTTTTTTCTTCTCGTGGCTTAAAAGCACGGTATGCGTAATATATGTAAATGCACTCGCCGCCCTGTTGGTTGAAGTTAAATCTTCTGTGGGTCTGCCACGCTCTCGCTTGTAAACGAATCGAAGGTGGGCACAGATTCATCGTAGTGAGATAACTTCAACCAACAGGGCGGCGCTGCAGTGTTTTCCACCGGAACATCAAAGCGCCGACACGGAGTGCCGGCGCATACGTATACTCATGGGCTTATCAGAAGTATCAACTTGTTCAAAAGTTTCCATTTCAAATTCTGTGAAATGGAACATGTTCTCGTTCTGTATTTAAATGAAACGTCTTCTAGTTCTATAATAAAATACGTTTTCGCCTTTCATTGAGCCTTAATATCGTAGATGGATTTGGTATTACATGTACTTTTTAAATAATAATAGCGGTACTCAGATATTTTACGAAGGTGGCTGTACAAGTGTAGATCAACGTAGGTTAGCTCAATGCTTATTTTCCGAGTAGAAATTAGCAAAAAAAAATTGTACGTTTTGGTAGTACAGATTTGCAAAATTTTCCACGTTTTCCTAGTATAAATTTACGCAATTTTCCACGTTTTCTGAGTATTAATTTGCAAAATTTTCCACGTTTTCTGACTACAAAATTGCAAAATTTTCCACGTTTTCCGAGTACAAATTAACAAAATTCTCCAAGTTTTCAGAGTACAAATTTTCCATATTTTCTGAGGATAAAATTGCCAAATTTCCCACTTTTTCCGAGCCCAAATTTTTAACATCTTCAAAATACAAAATTTTCCCATTAAAAAAATTTTTCATGCATTTTTTTTAAATTTTTAAAACAATTCTGTGTTAATTTTCAAAATTTTTGTTAGTAAGTTTATAAAAATATGTTCCAGTGTCAAATTTGAAAAAAATATGTCAATTTTTCACGTTGTCATTGGTCAGGGAAATTTTTTGTTCCACATCTGGAAAAGTCAGGGAGAATTCAGGGAAGTTGAAAGTGAAATATCCGGGGAACCCTGTACAAACTCCAACTCACAATTGTGTCATCGTATGGCAAGAAATGTCTAATGCGCTTGCGCCGCCAGGCGGAGCTTAATCTACATTTATGTGACTCTAGGTCAATTACTGAGTACCGCTATTATTATTTTATGTACATGTACTTAAAACTTTCTTTGATAAAATGAGCTTCATCGTTGTAATGGTAGTAGGTCGAGATGAATTTTTCATTTCTTTTCGGATAATCACTGTAATTTGAAATTTAATGTCTCCAGAAACCTTTTTATAAAAATTACTGATGGCTCTATTCTGAAGCAATCTTCGATTAGTTTGATAATGAGCTTCTGTTCTCGAAATTAGATTTGAACTTTAGATTGTATCAGTTGGCCAGTCTACAATAAAAGGCATTAATCTAACCTAGCTAACTTCAAAACGGGCACTACATTTATCATTTTGAGATAAAGCAATACCGGTAGTATAAGAAAGTGGCAACTGCCATTTTGCTGAAATTATGGTAACCTCAGAAATGTCGCTTTTTCTGAATCTTGAGCTCTTTTGGTTTGATTTAACAGTGAGTTTTGTCACCTTGGAAACGGGTGCGACATTGTTTTCTCCAAAAACCGACATATCATTACTGCAATGTCATATTTTCAAGTTGGTTAATTTTTAATATTATTCAAAGTAAAATTTTAATTAAAGTTTCATTTTTTAGACGGCCTGGCTTAGATGCGAATTATTGCCTCAGTTAATTAGCGTACCTTTTTTAATCGAGTCAGGGTTCCCAAAATAGCTCCCTTAATCGTTAATGGCGAGCCACGAATCCTTATTTTAATGGTTGTGCCAAATACAATGTTTAAATAATGCATTTTTCGAGCACCGCTTTTAATGACCATTAAAAAAAGGCAATTTTTGTAGTGGAAAGAGCACAATAATTGTGTCAATAATCCTTTGTTTTTTAAAGCTAATTAATTGGACACCATGTTCACAGCGCCAGCTATGTTGCCGTTAACTAAACTTCTATTCTACTTGATACAGTGTCGTAATATGGCGCCTGGAGATTTATGTACATGTAGTACGTCTCGTGTTCACAGTGCCATATGGGATGCGTTTAGTTCAATTCGTGTGTTATGTACACAGCGCCATCTATAGTGCATGTATTTCAATTACGAAATCATCGTAACAGCGCCATCTATGATGCGTATAGGTCAACTCAAATCATGTTTATACAGCTCCATCTGTGATGCATTTAGCTCAACTTATATAGCGCCACCTATAATTAAGCTCATATATATTTAGCACCTTATATTAAGCTCAACCTCTATATTATGTTCCTAACTACATCTCCACGGCGCTTTCCCAGCTCTATCTATGTTGTATTTAGTTAAACTCTAATCAAGATGACAGACTTTTCCAAAATGGCGCCATTTCGCGGTTGATGGACGACTCTCATCACACTGGTGGGATGTAACCCACAAAATAACGAGGGAAATTTTAATAAATCGCGAATATTTAACCGATTTGACTTAAAACTGCACATCTTTAAATTCTTTAGAAATTTGTAAAACGAAACCGAGAAAATTGTTTCTCTCGACATAGCTATGGGACGCCGTCACCTTTGCCCCTCAAAAAACGTAGCGTCCGCCATGACACCTTGGTGATCGATTTCTAGACTTTGAACGTCAATTAACGGATGGGAAGACCAGCAGCTCGCAACTCGCCTTTTACAACTGCAATAACCGTTTATTCGCCCATATTCGTACTCGGAATGGCAAGAATTATTAATGAAGAGCGCGTAAAATGGCTTTTATTCGGTAATCAATTTTTATTAGTTTTCGCTAACGCGATGAACGAAAGCTTGGCAACAACAAAACATGGCTCGCCTAATTGATGGAAGAAAGAAAAGAACTGCACTTTCCATACCTAAGAGCCTTGGAAATGTCGAGAAACGGCCATTGAAGCAGGCTGTGCAAGAAACGGCCAAGGTGTCATGGCGGAAATGAATTTTTTTTTTTTTGGTTTCCTAAATATGTTATGGGAAGAAAGAAAATACTACACGAACGGACTGTTTTCTTCACGAATTAACAGTTTATGTAAGTTTAAATTTGAGTCCGGAGTTAAATTGTTGGGTTTTATTTTGTTGACCTGACGAGGGTCGATCGTAATCGGACTGACTGCACTGTTGCCAGATGCAATTTCCCAATGCAGTCCGGATTCAACGCAAACGATGCTGTCGCTTCAAATTTAGAAGAAAAAAAACATTACTTTCCAATTTTTTATTTTTCATTTATATTTATGTTGTTATATAATATTACTTTTTGTTTATTTTTTCTGCGTTTATTTCTTAAGAATGAAACAAAAAAACTTTAATGATGACAAATTATTTATGTTGTTATATAATATTGATATTTTATTTATTTTTTCTGCGTTTATTTGTTAAAAATGAAACAAAAAAACTTCAATGATGACAAACGCAGACGAATTTTGAAACATGAGCTTGAAAAGCGGATGACCAAAAATCTACATTTGTGAGAGAGAGAAAAATCGTTTCCGAGTAGGTATTTCCGGTTGATGGTGTATCGCGAACCTATTTGTGTAAGAAAACATGGACATTGGTCAGTTTGCTTCGATCGCTCGAATAACGTTCACTCCTTCTGCTCGTCTGAAGCTCCTAAATATCTTTTCGATGGCTTTTCTGTCCCGTTTTTGCTCCCCAGACGATGTCTCTGGCAGAATCCGACTATTAGGTTTGCTCTTACGAGCGTCATTTCATTCTTTTACCGATAAAAACTGAAATTTATACCGTACTTAGCGGAAGGCTCTGCTGAGCAGTTTTCAATCGAATGACCCGAAGTTTTTGGCAACGCTGCAAAAAAAATAAAAATAAGATATTGAGTTTTTTGTTTCGTTTGCGGTATATAATGCTCATAAGAATTTTTTTTTTCAAAGCTCGTATTTTTGTCTGATTTCTGAATTTTATGGTATTTTTCTCAGTGGATATACTGTAAGGGTTGATTATTGGTAATTATTGGGAAGCTCCAGCGCCATCTATGATGCGTTCCTCGCGGCTTGCTTCTGCTTACATTGGTAGCCACCAAATGAGTAAACCGTCATCATCATCATACCAACCCAGCATTGCGATGCATTTTCAAAATGTATTCTTGTCATCGCATTTTAATAACGCAAAATGTATTCAGAAATGCATTTCAGATTTTCAGTGTTATAATTGGGAAAGGGTTGTGAAGGGTTGTTAAAAGGTTTAAAGGTTTTTTAAAAGGTTTATTCAAAATGAAATTAGTCGACTCCAATAAAAGCGTACTGAATCCATAGAAGCGCAAAACTTTGTTTTTAGAGTATGCTTCTAGTGAACACGCGAGAGCTGCAAACTCCATAATGAGACATTTCTGATGTATATCGTTCAGCCTCCTCGCCAAATAAATGTTAAATTATGCAAACGAAGCAACCTGATATTGATTATCAAGGTGATGCTCGTCGCGAAAAAGGCAGGCTCGGGTATTTTTTAATTTGGAATATTTTCGTGCCAAATGCGAATTTTTAAGCTTAGCAGTTTCATGAAGTATGACTGGACTGTCATTGTTGAAACAAGCTAGCCAAGGAGAAAATAGTTCAGTTTTTGTCAATATATTAAATACGATAACATTGTCATAAAAATGAGCATTTTTCTTTATAATAATAATAAAGATAATTAGCGAAATAGACCAACGTTAAAACCTCCTCCAACGTTAGACCTCCTAAAAACAATGATAAATCATAAAATATTATTAATAATAGGGATAATTTTTCCACAGCAACAACAAAAATTCACAAAGAAAATTACGATTATTTAAAAGAAAATAAATAACGATTTCTCCAAAAAGAACGAAACTTATTTTGGGATAATGATGCAATTTTGTGTAATACAGAAACAGCTTGCTAACACAAGACATTTTTATATGAAAAAGTAACAATTGAAAAAAAAATATAAAAGGGCCCTCTTTTGTAAAAAAAATAAAATAAATAAAAAAAACTTTTCTAAATATATTTTCTACAAAAAGGGCTTTTTTCAACAAATCACACATTTGTCGAAGATAGTGTTGATGATTTCACTAAAAAAACGTAATCGTAAGTTGAATACAGTCGACCCTAATTTATACGTACTTTATAATTTAGGGTCGACTGTATTCAACTTTAATACGAATTATGGGCAATTTTTCAGAATTTTTTTATAGAAAAATATTTCAACTAGACTTTTGCACCCCGGGCTACCTAATTAATAACGAACTAAACTAACCCCGATTACTTTTAAACTTATCAATCTAACCTTTAAATCTAATAATAATAACTAAATACGTCGACCAAATTGCTTTATGCATAGCAACGTTTCGGCACTATGTGCCTTTATTCAAGCCTCTAAAAAAGAAGAACAGAATACAATATTACTATCAGACAATGTAAGGTGCAACCATGTGACACACGACAATGCAAACAAAGTAAACTCAAACAATACACCGTGCACAAACTTAAGTTAACATTTAACCAAGGTTGAAGCTACTATCACATTGATAGTAATTAGTATACTGAACGTCTCACACTCATAATTACAGTGAAACAAAAATTAACGTTAAGTGTAAGACATAGGAGAAAAAAATATACATACAGTGAGGATGGTTGCACTTAACATTGTCTGATAGTAATATTGTATTCTGTTCTTTTTTAGAGGCTTGAATAAAGGCACACATAGTTATTCTTATTAGTTTTATTGCCACCGACCACTTGAGGATGTCATTCACTAACCTTTAAATACTGGAAGACAAGAAAAAAAGCAGATGCTCCAACACTCCATAATAAAATATTCCGAAGCTGGTTAGATAAACCCCCAAACAAATGTAATATATTACAATACTTTCTCACAACAATCACTCAACCAGTTCTGTCCAATAATTCCCTTCTGGAAACGTGGACAGTAGAGCTTATAAACCAATGTCAACTCCTCACCTATCAGAGTAACCTACAGAATTATCAAAACAATATTTCAGAACATATACTAAATTCCACCCATTTCTCACACTACAAAAGTATAAATAGCCACCCATTTGAATTACAGCCTTATTTCAAATTAAATATACCTTTTTGTTTAAAAAAATTTACCTTTCAAATCAGGATGAACCCATATCACATCTACTTTAAAAAGGGCATGTTCAAACCTGACTTCTCAGCTCCTTGTATAGTATGCACCAAGCCTCTCCCTACCTGGCCTCTACTACTATCTAAATGTAACCATCCAGAAATTAAAAGACTTACAACAAATAAACTTCCAAAAATGGATAATTATAATAGCTTTTTGGATTCATGTCTGTCAAACCCTAGTGAGCCCACAATGTGAATATTGTACAGAGCGGCCTTACTGTACGGAGCGAGTGACCAACAATAATACTCTACTACTAAAAAAGTATTCACCATAATAGCATAACCACATGCTTCATATTGCTCAACACTGTTAAAAAAAATTACATGTTGTAAAACGTCATCAGAGCAGAGTTCTCTGTGTACGGATAATAAAGTACTTATGGGCAATTTTCTGCTAGCATAAAGTAGCCTACATATGTTGTGGTGAACTGCGAATCATCTGTATCCAAACTTATAAACACTTTTCTGTAGCACATTACATATTGAACTTGTACACTTATTGTAATGTTATTTTTATTTGCAGTGTGAACCAGGCTTGGGTGCAAGCGTGATGTACGATCTGCTTTACAATCCTCCCCAGAAACTGATGCTGATGTGCGGCTGCAGCGTGGTTTGCACCACTGTTGGAGAAGCCGCCAAGATGTGGAATCTGGTCGTGGTGAGAGTGGCTTTCGAAATTCGCTTATTTTCTGAAATTTTTTGAACATTACTTACAAATTCATGTATTGAATTCTCTTATATCGCAGCTCTCCTTTGGCTCCAGTTCTCCGGCTCTGTCAGACCGTGAGCGCTTCCCAACCTTCTTCCGAACTCATCCTTCAGCAACCGTCCACAATCCGACCAGGATCAAGCTCTTCGAGAAGTTCAAGTGGGGCAAGATTTCCATCCTGCAACAAGCAGAAGAAGTATTTATTTCGGTAAGAATCGGGCTTCCTGCCGGTTAAAAAAATTTCTGGGATTAATAAACATAAATAGCTAGAAGTTGGCAATTTCGCATTTTAAAATATTCCTATATGCTGAATAAGCACATAGGAATATTTCAAAATACGAAATTCGTCAGTTATTTTTAAATATTAAAAAAGTTCCCGTCATATTTACAAGAAAACTGTCATTTGTTCGTCATTTTTTTATGGAAATAGTCAATTTTTGTTCGATTTTTGAATAAATTTTATCACATAGAAAAACTCAAATTTTAAAGAAAGTTTTTTTATAAAACATCGTAAATAGATTTTGAAAAAAAAATTCCATTGTTTTTGAAACTTGTGGTTGTTTTTTTTTGTGATAATTAGATGTTTTTTTTATAAATTCCATGTAAATTGTGGTAAATTTTTACCATTCCGCCGTCCATATGCATAGCTTTGTACTTTGTGTATTTTTTATGCAAATGTATTTATATACACGCAAGTTAAATTTAAAAAAAAATATAAATAACGGGATGTTGCGTGTATTAGAAATTACTGCTTGGAAAGTACAAGAATGTGATTCTTGCATATTTAGATATTTGTCTTCGTTAACTATTTTATTGAAAATATATCATTTTATGCCTGAATCTTCAAAACATTCGCATAGATCGAGATTCTCTCATAGACGCTTTCTTTTGCATAATGAAAGACCTTGATATTCGTAATCATTTTTTAATCTTTCAGACAGCGAAAGATTTGGAAATTCGCTGTAAAGAAACTGGAGTCGAGATCGTGACAAGGCAAAGTTTCCTCACTAAACCTGTGGATGCAGTGCGCAACCTTCGCGTGAGTAGTCCATCTTATATCATTTTTTATTTATGTCAAAATTTTGCGTATTTTTTGAAGAACAAATCCTAAGTTACAAATGGCTTAACCCAGAAATATTTTCATCGTTGTTAAACAGAAATTATGAGAAAAGTTTGGGTGTTTATTTAAAAAAAAATGTTCTTATTGTGTCAATTTCACCCAAAAAAATCTCTCACTGTGTTTTTTAAGACAGTGGTCGTTTTAGGTACGTGCAGTGTTGGCCCTTGTAATGTTTATTTTTTTGGAAAAAAATGTTTAGTTTTTGAAAACAAATTATTGTTTATTCAAATACATGTAAATTATTTTCTTGTATCTTTTTTGAACGTATTCATTGTAATGTTTTTCAAATCATCTCAATATTGATTGTTTGATAAAAATGAGCTAACTTTAGTGGTGACAGTACGTCAATTCGATCCGGATAATCTAATTTTTTACTGTAGTTATTATCCGTACTCGAAAGTCGACCATAGTGTATTTAAAACATGGTTTTAATTCGTTGCAGCGACAAGATGCTCGAATCATCGTTGGATTGTTTTACGTGGCGGCTGCTAGGCAAGTGATGTGCGAGGCATACAAGAATCAGCTGTATGGCAAACAGTACGTGTGGATTCTGATTGGCTGGTACGAGGATAACTGGTATCGCGTTCAGGACAGCGAGATCGACTGCACTCCGGAACAGATGAAGATAGCTGTAGAGGGACACATTACTACAGAAGCCCTCATGCTCAATCAAGACAACAGACCTACCATTTCGAGCATGGTAAGGCGTTGTTGCAGAACATTTGGCAGTGCGAATAGAAAAAGAAAATGGTGTAAATTTCTCCCATTTTTACAATTTCGAGCAATTATTTCGATGAAGATTTCCTTTAAAAATCTAATTTTTAAAATATATTCAATAAAAGCCAATACATTTACATTACATCTTCCGCTTTCCAGACCTCAACGGATTTCATCAATAGGCTGGATGCGGCACTGCTCCTCGAAGGTTACAATTCGAGCAAGCCCGAGGGCTACCAAGAGGCCCCTCTGGCCTACGACGCCATTTGGGCCATGGCGCTGGCCCTCAACAAGACCATGTTTCGACTGAAGAATGTCTCGAAGAGCTTGGACGAATTTGACTACAGTAACAATGTCATCGCCGACGAGATCTACTCGGCAATGAATGGCACTCAGTTCTTAGGGGTTTCGGTGAGTGTATCCTAAAGACTTGGGCTGTTCAAATCATACAGTTCTTAATTTATAATGCATTTTTCTAGGGCAACGTCGCTTTCTCAGAAAAGGGAGATCGGATCGCTTTGACCCAAGTGGAACAGATGATCAGTACGTCCATGTTATCCAAATGATTTTTCATTCCTTTCAGCATTTTTTTCCATCTTGACTGATGTTCAGATTGTCTATAGGAATTTATCTAAGTAACTGACGAACCTCTTTAAGACTAACTCCAAGGATGGACAAATTTGTTATTTAAAAACTATTCAAACTGTAATTACGCAGCAATTGCTTTATTAGACAATCTCTCGCAAGCTTTTTTTTCTTGAAAAATTATTTTTTGGTAAAAACAACTTTTGTAAGGAAAAGTGGTACTTGTGTGTTAACTCGACTACCGATCCCGGAAAGCATCGAAGCTATGCAGGGAAACGCACTTCGGCTTGATCTCAACTACATGTAATAACCCATTAAAATAAATGTTAGTGGCTTATGAAGTAAAATACACGTCAGTAACACTTTTCTGGTTCAAGTTTCAATTAATCACTATCAGCTTGCCGAAAATGAAAATGCCAGTGTGTTTTCCTGCATAGCTTCGATGTTTTCCGGGATCGGTAGTCGAGATAACGCACAAGTACCGGAAAAGTTATGGAAAACTTTATAGAATTTATGCTTTTTTTTCGCAGATGGACAATACGTAAAATTGGGCTATTATGACACTCATACAGACAACTTGACGTGGCACAATTTGGAAAAGTGGATCGGTAAGAGCTTTTACTTGCGGTGAATTCTGTTGAATTGCTTGAGTGCATTTATTAATTTACTATTTTATTCGGTTATCATTATTAAGGCAATTGGTTAGATTTTTCCCAAATGAATCATGGGCAAAATTTTGACGACTTTTGGCAACCAAGGAAATATTTGAAAACTGCGAACTCTTAGATGGAAAAGCCTAAACATTCAACAGTTTGATTTAGAAAGGCTTGTTACATGCATATTTATGTTTCAGGATTTTTTGACGTTTTTTAAAAAAAAATTCGGCTGCCACTTTACAATTTACGAACAATTTCTAGGATTTCTCGGATTTGCGTTTTTGAATTAATTTTTAATTAATTTTCCCAAGGTTGAAGCCTGCGCCAGCCAAAAAACGCACTGTCTGGTCGGCAGGAGCCACGTGCTGATGAGTTCATATAATAGAGGTTGATATAAAAGAGGTTCTACTGTATGTATTGTTAAAATAAATTAATTTAAAATTCAAGGCTTTTTGAGCAAATGTCTCTAAAGAACCAATAAACGATTATTGATAACAGATTATTTTAGGCAAACCATGATTGTGTACATTGAGACATTGTGCAAGAAAACACTGTAGCACAAGTACATTATGAATTTTGTTCAACATTTATTTCTTATAGTTGAAATCGTGTTTTTTCTAGTATATAAACTAACAGTAAAACGAACCGTAAAAAATAGCACGTTGCTTGATTAATTCAATTCAATTCTTTACCCTGCAGTCAGTACAATAGTACCATGTGGCAGGGGGGATCATTATACAATTTAAGTCAGACTCTACATTTTGGTCATGATGGACCCCAACAGGACAATTTAATTAATTTTCCCGTAATTACCAGGACTTTTAAGACAAGGATGGGGTGGGAAGACTGTCATGGCCGATTTAACATAGGAGCTATCTCAGTATTCACCTTGAGTAATTGAGGGAAATCATGAAAAACCACAATCGAAGATAGCCGAACTGGGAATCTAACCTGGGTCTACCGAATGCAAGACAAGGCTTGCATTAAGATTGCTTGTTTTTTAAGCAATGATAAAAACTTAACAAATGACCTG
>JAQGBX010007126.1:0-11740 GCA_034698745.1 Megaphyllum sjaelandicum | reverse complement strand
TCTAAAGAATGTCAGCCGGCCACCAGCAAAAAGGGCAAAGGTGACGCGATAATCCGCACTAATTAGCGCGCCTAATTGAGCATGAAAAACAAGCGCGCCAAGGTAAACTAATTCTCGAGGCGCGAAAGTTCAAGAATGCCACATGGGCGCACTGCATTCTCAACAGTTTGTATTCAAAAACCTAGAGAATTTTTAAAATTTGTACACGTAAAACGTGGAAAATCTTGCAAATTTCTGCTCAAAAATCGGGGAAAATTTGGCAAATTTCTACTCGAAAAACGGAAAATTTTGCAAATTTCTACTCAAACAACGTGAAAAATTTTGCAAATTTGTACTCGGAAAACCTGCCAATTTTGCAAATTTGCACTCGGAAAATGTGGAAAATTTTGCAAATTTCTACTTAAACAACGTGGAAAATTTTGCAAATTTGCACTCGGAAAACGTGCCAATTTTACAAATTTCTATTCGGAAAATGGGCCCTTATAGCTAACCTAGTAGGAGAATTAGTTTTGAATTGCCATGTCTGCGTTGAATTTCCTTGACTTTAGTTCAATAAAGAAACACCATATGTTCATTTTCTTTGTTATCATTACATATTACTGATTTTCTTTAATTAGCTATACTTTGAAGACAAACTCCCAGGCACCCTGATCTACCCCGGGCCCGGATGCAATGATCCCCCTGCTCCCCCTCTTCCTGGCTCTGGGTGCCAGAGGTGTTTCATAAAATAGAAAAGTTCAGAGAATCGAGGTTAACACTAAAAAAATAGAAAACCAATTAAAAAAAAACAAAAGTTTTTAAAGTATTTGATCACATTACATGTACATGTATATCACTGTTGTTGGGCATTTTAAAAAAAAAAATTATTTTGTTTCAACATCTTCATTTTTTTATGAAAGCCAAATCCTTTTTTTTAGTTGAAATAGCTGGAAAGGCCTTAAACAAGGTACCCTAATGTATGTTATTACTTGTATTAAGTTTAAGGCCTGCCACAGCCAAAAAACGCACTGTGTGGTCGTCAGGAATAAGTTCATATAATAGAGGATAAATATAACCCCCTGCAGAAATTCGTCAAGCTAATCCAATCCTCTACCCTAGCTCTTCCTAACAACATTTTCTCCACATATAACGACCCTCAAATAAAAGAACTCCAGCAACTAGTCAAGAGTAAACTTTTATCGGAATACCATCAATATACCCTCCTAAGAATCCTTAATTCCACCAGGCACCCCCACTATGCTAGATTGGTACTGGGCAGCAGCATGAGACAATCATATCTGGACTTTTCAGCCTCTTTTATACTCAAAAGATTCCTCATGCAATTGCGAATAGATCCCTATCACTTTTACATCCCTCCTAATTCCATCAAAATCAATGCACATAGCATCTGTCCGCTATGCCACAAAGATAACCTATCTTGGGCCCACCTACTCTTCGTATGCACCCGTTTAACCAAGCCTAAGGACCTCAAACCCATAACAACCGATAACTCCCTACAGCTACATTTGCTCTCCAAACTGGTGGAACCTAAACTTTGGTTTCTTTATCGAATTGCTAAAGCATACCATCACTTGCTACCTAACCCCTAAAAAAAACATCATGGTCACCTCAAACCTCATCATCATAGTACTAACCAACTCACACAGCTGAAGGTGTCCGACAGGAGCAACTGGTTACGCTGCCTCTCTTAAGGGCAAACCATTTTCTCGCCCTTCTGGGAGGCTGGCACTAAGGCATAAACAATAACTTTAACATTATTTCAGTGAACTAACCATGAAACTAACAAACTAACATGTATATCATTATTCATTTTAAACCACAGAATACACCCATAACAATACATGCCAGAAGGGGGCAAGTCCCCTTAGCGCATTATCTAACAGAGTATCATAAAATCAAAATTTTACTGTATTTTCCAAAATTTAAATGGAATTTTTTTTTTAAATTTACACAAGTTTGATAGTTAACATATTAGAATTTTTTTAAAAAAAATTGCAAAAAACTGCGTCAAATTTGTTTAAAATGGGAGCATTTTGTATTCGGAAAATGTTGAAAATTTGAGCTTAGAAAACCTAAAGAATTTTAAAAATTTGTATACGGAAAACGTGGACAATTGTGTAAACTTATTAATAAAAAACGTGGAAGATTATGAAAATCTGTATTCCGAAAATGTGGAACGTTTATTCAAATTTCTACTCTAAAAATGGGCCCTGGACTAACCACGTAGAAGTAATAATTTTGGATCACCGTAACAACGTTAAATTTCCCTGACTTTTTCGAATGTCATTTTCCAGTTCCCTGACTTTTTCAGGTTTCAAGGTCTTGGAAAACTTGGAATATATATAGATACATTTCCTCCCATGCAGGCTTTAAATTTGTTTAAATTACAGGCGAAACTTGATTTTAATTTTACAAAAATCAAAAGATATTTTGACAGGTTTTAGCCACCGAGCAAGTTGTCTTAAAGGTTAGCACTCTCGTCTTGCATTCGGTAGACCTGGGTTTGAATCCCGTGTCGGCTATCCTTAACTGTGGTTTTTCGTGATTTCCCACAATCCCATTAGCGAATACTGGGCTAGTTCCTATATCAAATCTGCCATGACTGTCTTCCATTTCACATAACATCGTAAACTTTTAAAATTTGTATTCACATAAAGGTTGAGAATTTTGTTAGTTTTTTTGAAAATGTCTAAATTTTATAAATCAGTATATATATTCGAAAACAGTTGAGTATTTTTAAAAATTTGTGCTCGGAAACTGTGGAAAATTTTTGCAAATTTGTCCTTGGTAAACGTGGCAAATCTTGCAAATTTTAACTCGGAAAAACGTGAATAATTTTGTTAATTTTAACTCATGCAGGAAAACATGGAAAATTTAGAAATTTTTAACTCGGGGAAAACGTTGAAAGTTCAGCAAATTTGTACTCGGAAAAAACGTGGAAAATTTGTCATCGGAAATTCTATTAATTATTACGAATTTGTCCTTGTCAAAACATTGGAAATTTTGACTCGAAAAAACGTTGCAAGTTTGTCCTCCAAAATTGCAATTATTGTGAATTTGTCTATATATAGGAAAACGTGGAAAATTTATCAAACTTCTACTCGGTAAACGTGTCAAATTTATCTTCTGAATTTGAAATTATTGATAATTTTTCCATGGGAATACGTGTAAAATTTAAGCAATCTGTTTGCCGGAAAAAAGGTGAAAAAAGTGTTTTTTAATGTTTTTAAAAAAGATTGCGAAATTGTCTTTGGGAAACGTGGAAAATTTTAAAATATTTACTTTGGTAGATGTAGAAGATTTAAAAAAATTCTTCTCGGGAAAAGGTTATTTTTTTTTAAATTTAACCTGGGAAACTATTGTAAATATTGCGAATTTATCTTCAGGAAAACATAAAAAAATGTTAAAAATTTCTGCTTTGCAAAATGTCGAAAACTTGTGGTCGGAAATTTTTGAAAATATTGCGCTTATTTTTTGTCTTTGGTAAAAGATAATGAAAAATCGTTTTATTTCAAATATCAGTTTTAAAAGTATAGATCAATTCCAAAAATGTATGCAGGGCGTGTTAGCTTCAGAATTTAACGTTACACTTGTTAAAAATTTCCCAAACAACTCGTAAAATACAAAAAACTTGTCTCCATGGCCTAACGACCATTCAAAACTTATAGATGCATTTATTTGTGCTCTTCAGGCATTTTATGCTACAAAAACAAAGACCCTATAATTATTATTGGGGGTGATTTTAATATTCTAGGGATTAACTGGGTTAATTGTACACATGCCTTCAACCCCCTATTCTCTAAGTTTTTAGAAATTTCTAGACATTTTTGCTGAGCACTTTCTAGAGCAACTTGACAAATCCCCAACACGTGGCTCTAGTATACTAGAACTGCTAATTACTAATAGACCAGATAGTGTAATTAATATAAAGACTGATTCAGGTATAGGTGACCATGATCGATAAACTAATGGTTTCAAATTTCTCATTCCTTATATTTAAAGTAAGCAGCCCTAAAAACGCTCAGTACTACAATATAAAAAGGCTGACTGGGTAGGACTTAAACGTTATATAGTAACAACTATAGCTAAGTTTAATCCTGACCAAACATTACCGATGGTTTGCCCGCTGGTACGAATTAATAACCGCGAACCCTAACACAGAATAACTTTGTATTCGAAAACAGTAGAAAATTTGTGCACTAAAAAAGTGGGAAATTTTGCAATGTTATTCCCAAAATGTCAACAGATTAAGACAAGGATGGTATGGGAAAACGGTCATGGCCAATTTAATACATGCAGGAACTATTTCAGCATTCGCCTAAACGGATTGTGGAAAACCATGAAAAACCACAATCGAAGATTGCCGACACGGGAATCGAACCCAGGTCTACCGAATGCAAGACGAGAGTGCTAACCATTAAGCCATATTGCTCGGTAATCTTATATTACACTATTTTCAGTTGCTTATTTCCCAATCTTAAACAATAACTCGCAATGTGAACATTTTTGAGAAATTATATACATTTTAAATATACATTATTTAAAACTTATAACTTAAGAGTTAAATAATGTATTTAAAAAACAGAGTATAAGTTTTTTTTCTATATCTAAATAATTTTGCTTTATCGTCGCTGGCACAAAAACTATAGTAACTATATGTCGTTATTTTTCTTTTTTTAAATTTTCTTCATTAGAAAAAAAACAGGAATTTTGTTTAAATGGATTTTGATTTATTTAAATGTTGTTTAAATGGATCTTATTACAATTAAATCGGCAGAGTTTTCCCATACCTGGAATAACCTACAAAAGTATATCTTGAAAATGACCTGGAAAAGTCAGGAAAAAATGGTTTATTTTGAAAAATTTATGGAAATTCAATGCAATCATAGCTATCCAAAATTAATACATCTAAAAGGTTAGCTCAGGCATTTTCAGAGTAGAAATTTTTCCAAATTTTCAACAATTTCAAAGCACAGATTTGCATTACTTTCCACGTTTAACATGTACAAATTTACACAATTTTCCACGTTTTCTAAGTATTAATTTGCAAAATTTTTCGCGTAATCTGTGAACAAATTTGCAAACTTTTTACGTTTTTCGAGTAAAGATTTGCAAAATTTTCCTTTTTTTTTGAACTTGTCTACGTTTTCCGAGTATATAAATTTGCAAAATTTTCAGCCTTCTCCGTGTAAAAATATGAAATATTTTTTCGCGTTTTCTGTGAAAAAATTTTTGCAAACTTTTTTGCACGATTTCAAAGTATACAAATTTGCAAAATTTTCTATGTTTTTCATGTATAAATTTGCAAAAAATTGTCCTTGTTTTCTGTTAGCAAATTGACAAAATTACCTACGTTTTCCGATTACAAATTTGCGAACTTTTTCACGTTCTCCGTGTTAAAATATGCAAAATTTAACACGTTTTCCATGCACATATTTTTAAACTTCATAAGGTTTTCCGAGTTCAAATTTTCCACGTTTCACAAGAGCAAAATTGCAAAGTATCGCACTTTTTCAAAATGTCTATGTTAATTTTCGAAATTGTCGTTAGTAAATTTAAAAAAAATATTTTCCGGTGTCAAATAGCGCAGAATGTCAACTTTTCACGTTGCCATTAGGGAAGGCAACGTAAGGGCAGTCAGGAAAGTTTAAAATAAAATTTTAGTTAAAAAATGTTAAATTAAAATATACTCTTAAAGTAAAATTAAAATTGTGCGCAAAATCGCATAGATGGTGTTATAAATTTCTAAATTCAGAAATCAAGGTATTTTCAGTCTTAGAACTCCTTGAAAACCTAGAAAAGTTAGAAAACTTAAAAGCTCAGGGTCCATTTGCAAACTTTCAAGTTTTGCCAATACAAATTTGCTAAGTTTTAATTTCTTTCAGCATAAATTCTCAAAATTTTTCACCTTTTCCGTTTTCGAGTTCTGCATCAGTCCATGGACATTCTGCAAAGTCATAATTTTATTAAACATTACGTTCACCTTTTAGTATTTAATTGCACAGTTTTTAAAGCATTTTCCGATAACTTTACATGGAACACTGCAGGATAAACCTTAATTGTTTAAAAGATGGGTTGCTTTATGATTGGCAGGTATAAAAATGTGATATTACACTGACAGTTTATACCTACTCTACTTCTATTGTCACGAATTGTCACAAAGTTAGCATTCCCCTCAACCCCTATAAAATTGCGTTACGTCATTTCTGGATGGCCTCAAACCAAAAAAGTTTCGCCTGACTATTCGAATTTACGAGAGGTTTGAATTTATTTTTAGTAAAACAATTTTTTTCTTATAATTTCTACACAAAATAAATAATCGAACTATAAAAAGTACGATTATTTTGAGCATATGGTAGTTTTGAAATTTCTTTTACAACTAACTTTCTGCAGAAAACCTACGGGTACGCCAGGCACTACCTGAATAAAGAAATCGAGGAGGAAGAAGTCGAAGCCGCCCACTTAGCAAAATGACTAAAAAATGACGTCATTATGACCGAATACTGACGTAAAAATGATTCTCCGTATGACGAATCCATTAGTTAAAAACTCACATTATTTATCAGCCTGAGAGACATTTAAAGCTCTAATCCTACTTATAATTAACATACATAGACAGAATTTGTTTGGAAATAATTCGTTGAATTAACTTATCCAGTTTCGATCCTGTGACCCGCTCCTGTCCTTCAAATCGTAACATTGAATCGGGGTCATGGGTCACATTCTTGAGATCAACCAGCGTCGCATAATCAATTAATTAGCCATTGCGTAATCACATTTTTGCATGTATTGATCACCAATGGGGAACTGCCACGAGCGACCCCGAGGTGACGTGGTGAACTCGGAAAACGAATTTTGGGACAGACGATCTCCTCGCTTTGGTCCGGGCGGACCTGGCGACATTCAGCATCTTGTTCATATTTCGAATGTGAGAGTTAATTTTACAAATATTGTGCGATTTTAATCGAAGCTGATTATCAGCAAAGAAATGCGTAATTTCAATTGTTTGCAATGGTGGGTCTGCAACTTCGAACTTCGAATTCACTGTGTTCATCCGCGTGCCGACATAAGTCAAATCCAACTGAGGTCAGGAGACTGATTTTGGTCCCGTCGGACAATTGACGTTGCGGATCGTGAAATCGTTAAAATTCTGTATTGAGGACATTGTTGGTGATCGTGTGTTGCTGTCATTTATACGTGAACGTCCTACGCATGTGGTGAGATCGCTGTATTACGTCCGAGCACGCACTCGGCGTATTGAACAATTTCGTGAATTGAGAAAGATCGTCCGGTCTCATCCTTTTAATGTGTGCTGTTGCGCAATTTTAGCAATTTGAATTCGAATTTTTATTACGGCAGTTGCCGCTTTACATGTGCCTTGATGCGACCGATGCACTTCTTTATATCGTATGAATAAATTGATCCAATTGCAAATTCAGTGATTTCGTGTGTAGTTACCTAGCTATTCGAATTTTGGGGAACGAACCGTATCAATCAAAATCAGTCTAATTGAAAATTGCGTTCATGAAATTTAGCAGGTAACAAGGTTAACATCATTTTACTTGATCTTTGTCAAAATCTACAAGGTCGATCCTAGTTGGCATTTGTAGTTGCCACACATCGGTGGTCATAAGCCACGCTTGCATTGCGTAACTTTTTTTTTGCAAAGTTTACATGATCCTGGGCAGAGAAAGATTATGGCGGATATTCCATTAAATAGTAAACTACAGTAATTATCGAGAATTCTTTTTTGTTGAATTTCAGGTATACGCGTGGAACTTTGACAAATACTAATTTTAATTTTCACGTTGGCAAATAAAAATAAACTAATTAATACTAAAATTACATTTAAGATAAAACCACAAAGGTGTAAAGTTAACACTTCTTCTTCAACACGTGTTGGAGACCAATCTCCTAACACGTCCGTCCAGTTTGAGTAGCAAAGGTCGAGATGAGGACCAAAGGAAACAGGCACCTTGTCATCAGTCACCTTGCTGCCCGGGTGACACGGAAAATCCGGGTGGCGTAGCAAGTGTAGGGAATCGATTGCACGGTGATCGTTAATCGTACGTTTTCTCGGTCCCCTATGCGTCACGCATAGGGGACCAAGAAAACGTACGATTAACGTGTTTTCCAGATGCGCGTAATGCGGCGAAGCCTAACGGTGTACTTCTGCCAAGTACACGTGAGATGAAATAGAGCAACTCCAACACCCCTTCTTGCTCTTCTATCTCAGGTGGCATTAAGTCCTCTGGGACTGAATCTTGCCCCCTTCTGAATCTGCAGTCCATCACTCCATCAGGCATGGTCAATAGGAACATTTCCGAAAGGCCTCTCACGGTAGCAGCTTGGTCTGCGATCATTTCCTCGATCAAGCAATACACCACATCAATGATCTTCTTTTCCCGGAGGTCTCGTATGTGGTGGTGGCACACATCGATGTGCTTCGTCCCAGCTGCGCAGCGGTCCGACTAGTTGAGCTTGACGCATCCCTGGTTAACTTTGTACACCTTGGTTGCTTCCCTCATCTCGAGCCCCATATCCTTAAGGAGCTGGCGCATCCACAATAGTTCCTTGGTTTCATGTGCTGCCGAGACATATTCGGCTTCCGTCGAGGATTGTGCCACTGCACATTTCTTCTTGCTGCACCAGGCGACTGTACTCTCGCCCAGTTGCAGCACGTATCCGCTGGTGGACTTCCGGTCCTTTGAGTCTTCCACCCATTCTGCGTCGACGTAGAACCTCAGGATCCCATCACTTGTGGCGGACATCCTTAGCTTCTGTTCTCTTGTTGCTGACAGGAAATGCATCACCTGTTTGACCGACTTCCAGTCAGCTTCGGTTGGTCTTTCCACGCGCCTTGCAAGAAATCCAATTTCCGAGGAGATATCCGGCCTAGACACCGTAGCTAAATACAGGAGCGACCCAATCGCTTGCCTGAATTGGTGGTTGTCCGGTATTTTCGGACTGTCGCTGATGTCAGCTGACAGGAATCCCGTCTCCATTGGCGTGGCCTTCGCTTTCGCGACTGCGAGTCCATGTTTTACAAGAAGCTGGACAATCTTTGCTTTCTGGATAAGCAGCAGCGATCCGTCCTCCATCCTTTCCACCTTGACACCGAGGTAATACGACACATCTCCTAGGTCTTTTACCTGAAAGTGTCGGTTGAGCTACTCGCCGACTTGCTTTGTTACGCCTGCGTTTTTCCGATTATCAGGAGGTCGTCCACGTATAGCAGGGCGTACGTCGTGCGTCGTACGTTGTACTTTCTAGAGAAATGGCACTGGTCTGCAAGGCTCTGCTCAAATCCCTCCCGGCGGAACACTTCCGTGGCCTTTTTGTTTCAGGTCCTAGCAGATTGCTTAAGCCCGTAGATGCTCCTTAGTATCCGGCACACTTGCGTTTTTTTGCCTGGTTCTTCAAACCCCGAAGGTTGCTCTATGTAGAACTCCTCTTTGATGACTCCGTTGAGGCAGGCGCTCTTCACGTCGAGCTGCCTGATGTGGAGTCCCTTGGCTGCTGCCAGTAGCGTTCGGATGGTCTCTTGCTTGACTACGGGCGCGAATGTCTCGCCATAGTTACGACTGTACTTCTGGATGAATCCCCTGGCCATCAGTCTTGCCTTGTAAGTGTGGACATTTTTATCGCAGTCTTTCTTTGTCTTTAACACCCACTTACACGACACAACTGACTTCCCTTTTTGGCAGCTCCGTGATCAACCAAACGTTGTAGTGGTGCAGGATGCTCATCTCCTTTTTGGTGGCTTTGACCCAGGGTTCACGTAGGGGCTTGTGCATGTCCAAAACCTCTGCCTAGCTTGTTGGCTCCATTACTGCCGCAATCTTCGTTTTATATCCCAGACGTGGTGGCGAGACGCCGCGATTTTGGCAGTCTGACTGCCTTACTGCAGGGTCGTTGTTCTGCGGCGCTTCTATTGCCAGGTGCTTTGTCACCTACGCTACTTCTGGTCTAGCGTCGGCTGCCGCTTAATCAACCGGGTACATGGTTTCCTTAGCCTGCAGTTCTCTCACTTCGGTCGGAGCAGTTTCCGTACCGTTGTCGCTAGTTTTGCGGTATGGGTCCCAGCTGCCTTTACCTTCTGGCTGTGGACCTTGGTGCCCGCTCATGTTGCAGCTATCTGCTTCGGCGATCTCCACACTGCCACTTAGTTGCATCTTTCCGGTCTTTGAATTCAATACGCGGTAGCCTTTTGTAAACTCGCCGTATCCCACAAGGACTCCTTCTTCTGCGCTGTCGCCAAATTTTTCTCGCCGCCTTTCTTTCGGTATGTGACTGAAGATCCTCGCACTGAAGAGCTAAATGTGGCATAGATCCAGGTTCTTACCACAGAAGTTTTCCATGGGGGTCTTTTCCACGCTTTGACTCGGTAGTCGGTTCTGCAGGTACGTCACCCAGGAGACCGCTTCGGCTCAGTACTTCTCCGGAAGTTCTGCGTCAAGCATCATTCACTTGGCCATCTTAACCAGTGAGCGATTTTTCCGCTCGGCGAACCCGTTTTGCTCCGGGGTGTACACGACTGCTTTCTGATGGTTAATCCCCTTTTTGCGGAGGAAATCTTCGACCTTTCGCCTGATGTACCCTTTGCCGTTGTCAGTGCGCAGCGCCTGCACTGGTTTTCCTGCCTTGACGGTCACCTAGGGTAAATGTTTCCTGATGGCATCCCCGACTTGTTGCTTGGATTTCAGGAATATGGCATAAGTAAACCTTTAGAAGTCGTCGAGGAACATAAGCATGTACCGACTTCCGGCGAATGACTCTACTCTCATAAGGCCGCAAAGATCCGAGTGTATCAGAGCGTATTAGAGTGTATCAAAGTGTATTAGACACAGTAGCCGTGAATCATGCAGCAGCAGTTCACCGCAGTAGCCGTAAGTCGTGCAGCAGAAGTTTGCTGCAGTATCAGTAAGCCGTGCAGCAGCAGTTCGTCGCAGTAGCCATTTGTCGTGCAGCAGCAGTTTACCACAGTAACCATGAGTCATGCAGCAGCAGTTCACCGCAGTAGCCGTGAGCCGTGCAGCAGCAGTTCGCAGCAGTAGCCGTAAGCTTTGCAGCAGCAGTTTGCCGCAGTAGCTGTGAGTCGTGCAGCAGCAGTTCGCCGCAGTAGACGTGAGCCATGCAGCAGCAGTTCAATGCAGTAGCTGTGAGTCGTGCAGCAGCAGTTCGCCACAGTAGCTGTGAGTCGTGTAGCAGCAGTTCGCCGCAGTAGCCGTGAGCTGTGCAGCAGCAGTTCGCCGCAGTAGCCATGAGTCTTGCAGCAGCAGTTTACCACAGTAGTCATGAGTCGTGCAGCAGCAGTTCACCGCAGTAGCCGTCAGCTGTGCAGTAACATTACAGCAGTTGTGGATCATACAATGTCGTGTTGAAGATACTTCTTTGTACTCCAGGCTGTTTGTGAACATCCTAATCAGATTTTTGAGGTGTGCAGACTTGTGCGCAGTCTTTCACCCAGTTTATGCAAGCATATGTTTATACCTTTGACCATGCGAATGAATTAACTGTTTGCTTTTTTCCTTATTGAGTATTTTTCATTGTGTCTAGGTGGCCTTTCTTGCAGGTAATCGACATTCACGCTTTGTTAATCAGTTTTTTGTTTCCGTAACAGCATGGAGCCAGATCTCTACACTGTAACTTCTTCCTCGGGGACCGGCGCCGATGGTCGAGTGGATTACGTGCTTGCCTCTCGATCCTAACTAGCGGGGTTCGCTCCCCGATCGAGGCC
>JAQGBX010007125.1:0-11741 GCA_034698745.1 Megaphyllum sjaelandicum | reverse complement strand
AAATTGTATGATGATCCCCCCTGCCACATGGTACTATGTACTGACTGCAGGGTAATGAATAGAATAGAATAGAACATGCAGCTCTAGCTTTGACAATGTCCAAGCTAAACTGTGTAGTATAACAGGGTTCCCTCCAGAAATTTCATTTTCAACTTCCCTGACTTTTCCAAATTTTAAAAAAATCTCCCTGACCGCAATGACAGCGTAAAAAATTGACATTTTCCAAAATTTACACTGGAAATATTTTTTTAAGTTTACTAACGCCAATTTCGAAAATTAACATAAAAATTTTTGTTAAAATTTAAAAAAAAATTGCATGAAAATTTATTAAAAGGGAAAAATTTTGTATTTGGAAAATGTTAAAAATTTGTGCTCGGAAAAAGTGGGAACTATTGCAATTTTGTCCTCGAAAAATGTGGAAAATTTGTACTCGGAAAACCTAGAGAATTTTGCAAATTTGGAAATTTTTTGCAAATTTCTACTCGGATAATGGGCCCTCAGCTAACCTAGTAGAAGTATTAATTTTGGATCGCCATGACTGCGTTGAATTTCCCTGACTTTTTCAAAATAAACTATTCTTCCCTGATTTGCCAGGTCTGTTGAAACCCTGTAATGTAGTATAAGTAACGTGTTAACTAACCATACCATAATTTAATATCTAAAAAACAACTGCAACCTCGGAAGCGTATGGTTGATTAAAATAAATTCCAAATACCGTCGTACAATTCTACAAAAGGGATGCTCAACGGAAACTTTCTCCATTTTTGCAGTTTTTAGTTTTGTTTTTTTCCGGAATATAAAATGGGAGGAATACATTTTTTTTCCAATTACTTTCAAAATTTCACAAGGCATGTAATCATGGAACACGTTCATAACAATATACGTTATGACGAACGCAAACGTCTACATATACTTTTATTGGATAAATACTTTAGCTGCACCCATTTTTCAATTCCGAAATTTGGTGAGTTTGACGTTTTTCATTATTTCTTTTGTTTTTCCACTGATATGCTACGGATTGCCTTCACCTTTTAAGCCATTTCCTATAACTCTCACGTAATCCTATATTAAATATTTCGAAAGCTTTCCATTATTGAGCCTGCTCTGCTTAAGAATTCCTTCTAGTCTGTCTCATAACGTCTTCAGGATGCGTCATATTGAAAATTCCTGTCAGAAGTCGCTCGAGTAATACAGAAATCTATCGAAAGAATGCCGAGAAGTAATCTTGGGGTAGAATTAAACCTCTAGGAAATCAAAAAGCCTCATTCCCAATGCATCAGCGTCTTAAAGAAGATGAAGCGGGTATAGAAGCAACATTTCAAAGAGGCACTTCAACTTAAACGACAATTCATGGTTTCCGTAAATAATTCCGTTTAGTTACTAAGAGGGGATTTCACGTTTCATCGTGAACAAATTCATTGCTTAGAGAAACCGCATTTATTCATATTTGGGTGTTTTGCGGAGAATGCTTCCTGAATAAACTTGATTTTATCACAGTGATAAACAAGTTAAAACGAAAGTAAACCGAGCGCAAGGGAAATCGTTCAGTAACGAATCATTAGTAAAATTTGATTTCAAATCCGATCAGGAAAAGTCGGCCAGATGTGGGTACAATTGTATTTGCAGAGAAGTATATTTATAAATATCGTCACTTAGTCTGATCACAATTCTCCGAAAAAAATGAATCACGGTAGAAAGTGCATATGGGGCCTAAGAGCTTTAAGCTAGGGGAAAAAATCCAAAATCAATAGCTGAGGATCAGGAAGGATTGTTCAGTAGTTTTTCTTGCCGCCTTCGAGCAATTTCGAGACAATGACTGGGGAGGACAAATTCAAATTTAAATTCCTTCATTATCCACGACAAAATGGTGAAAGATTCAATTTATTTCTTAATATTGTAATGACAAGGACAAAAATGAAAACTACATTGAACTTATTATAACGTATGGACCTTCAATTTTTAATTTCTACAATTTTAGCGCGTGCTACATATTCAAATGATGTTCAACAATTACGTGTTAATTCACGTTATTAAAACAACGTGTGTTCTGAACGTTTTCTAAACGAGTCGAGAAAAAACAGTCAAGCTCTATAGATTTCTCACATACAGGAAATTGCGGATCGATGCGAGCTTATTAAAATGCACCTTTTTGACTTTGTGTACGGATTTTTGAGAAAGAATGAAATTTTTGGATCATCTTTCGCGCGCTTTTAGGGTAGTGTTAAAGTGGAGCGTAAGATGGGCAAATCAGAGAATCGATGAATTTCTAATCTGGTTTACAACAGGAGCCCTGTGGAAATCTAGCCGTACCTGGCGGCATCTCCCATAGGAACACGACTAGATTTTCTTCGGATTTCAACTTTGAAAGAAGGCAAAAAAAACCCAAAAAAAAACGTGAAATGCTGCGCACCGTTGCAAACAAACGTAGTCCTGGTTCCCTTGAACTAGTTTGTCGTTTAGGAAACTATTTATAACCGTTTTCCTGCTTACATTTCGGTTGCTTTCATCGTCCCGATCGCGCCGATGTTACACTACAAAAACAACTAAATGTAGTACTAATAACAGTAATACCAATAAGCATAATAATAATAACAACAACAGGAATGGCTCAATCATTGAAAGTATCCGATTCTAAAACCGCCCCCTGTAGGTGAGCAAACACTGCAAGCTCCGAAGCTGTGACAAGCAGCTAACTATATTCTCATCATCTCCTTATTTACAGGTTTTCAAAATTTTATCGGTTCCAACAGCGTTTTTAATCGCAATCCCTTGAAAAAATGTGATCTATAAATTCTCACGAGAGTCCATATCTTTCAACAAGTAAGCTTATTTAATGAACTGTTCAAATGACAGCAAAATGGACAGCGCCTAATAACGCACCCTGTACACTCGAATTTAAATACCAAAGGTTAGCACGTTTCGTGCATACATAACGCTCAAACGTTTGGTTTATAGATTATAGGAAAACATGGGCTGATTTAGCTGCCAAATGAGCTTTTTTTTTCCAAACTGCATTTGTTCCTTTCATTTCGAATACAACATTACGCTTCTGGCCAATTGGAGCGAATAAAGCTCGTTAAAATGCAGATGTAACAATCCCTTATTTAGCATACGGAAACTTATTGAATATCAATTAACTGCTCATCCGAAAAACATGACAAGGCTCAATTTGCGGTCATTCAAGCTAAATTGCACAATTACCATACGCGCATTGGCGAAGGAAAATTAACGAGAAATAGTTCGAAAAGGAACTGCGTGTGCACAATATTGAACAATTTTACGAAAAAACCGATGATGCAAAATGCTTTTGCAAATATCATCTGGGCGAAACATCCTGTATCAATTCTAGATAAGCAGCGTGAGTAGGTTCGTGCGTCTTGCACTTATCCGAAGACAGATATCCCGTTCAGTTGGAAATCCATGAAAGATGTATTGGTCAATAGTGAGTTAAAAATGGCAGGCACACGTTCTATGAAACGAGAAAACGTGAGCGAGCTAATGTAGCAAAAAAAAAATACCAACCCATGTCTCGGGTAGATAAAATAGAAACTAAAGCAAAGGCTTCAATGCCGTGAATAAAACATGACAGGTACAAAATTGCACGTATAGAAACCTGCGCAACGAAACTGCGGATGACTCGCATGCAGCGCCACCACGTGTGAGAATCTTCCTTAAAGACGGGTTATTAAATCGCACCATGCACTGCTTCAGAAGTGACACGAGCAAAAAACTGTCAATCGCCGCGGTATGAAATCAAGTCAAATGAACTTTAAATTCAACAAAAACGACACAAAATCGACTAAATACTAGTAGTGTCCTTCTATACTTTACCATGCACAGATCGTTCAATGGATGTGATTTTAAATCTTGCTTTATTCAAAATGAAAAAAAGTGTGCGTTGTGTCACTTCTGAAGCGGGCGGTGAGAAAACCTGTATACTTCGCACACATGTATACTTTCGAAGAATACGTTTTGGCGTGATAAGATTGATGAAAGCTGCTTTTTGAAGTTAATGAGTGTGTAAAAAAGAATGGCGCCAAAATTGGTCGGCTGCTGAAATGACGGACAAGGGTTGTCATCTTCGTTTAGCACTCTTATCGTTATAATTGAACTGTTGGACTTTTGCGCAATTACATCAAATGTAGGCCACCATCTTGATGGAGTAAACAACGCCGTTATTCAACAATTTTTTTGATCGATGGAAGCGATGCTTGATCCGATGTTTCGTCTATAATTCCAAAGAGCTGTTTACGACTAACGATTTTTGATAGAGTGTACTTAGCAATGTACCGATTATTCTGTGAACCTAGCGCAACGAAGTATAGTTAAGAGCGACTAGTGGTGGCAGCAAATCTTTTATAAAAAAATGAAATAATTTTCGGTTATTTACGTTATACTATACGTAATTATCGTATTTCTTCTTAAGAAATCCAAGTAGTCTAATTTATCCTTTTATGAAGAAAAGAAAAAGCTGATTGCAAACTAATGGCAAAAGTGTTATTCGTAGAAGTTGTGCAACTTATTTTGTTTATATTTGAAACCAACATCATCAGTTTATGATCAATTCTTGAAATTAAGTTTTTTTCCCCGAGGGAATTTTAAGAAACCGCTTGTACGCCGGGAGTTCAAGAATTCATCACAGATACATTGTATATGGCGCTGAGATAGTGAAAGATCCAAGCTAGCCGCTATTTTATGACAGCATTATGGATAGTGCCGGGAAAGTGTTGCAAACTACCGTGTGAATTAGATTTTGGCAAGCATCCGCAATTATTTCAATGGTGCATACTGAAATTTCAAGAAACAATGCTATTTATTTTCAGAAGCATGCAACAACGGCGCATTAATGCTGAATCACCCACACAAAAATTAAGACACCGAATGCGAGTGCCGCACGACCTTGGGGATATTTAAATTCCGCAAACTGCATTTCTCAGAAAAGCAGAAAAAATTAACACGTTCACCAACTTCTCGTATTAGTTCTTTTTTCCCCACAATTCTGAGAGTTGGTGCAAAAGACGCGGTCACGTGAAAATGTCCAAATAACCGCCTAGCGTGCCAAGATCGTCCGCAACGCCACCTATAGCTGCGAACGCAAACTTGGATATTTCCCCTATTCCTAACCGCAAAGTTAATATGAATTTCCAGGGTTCGCTGCATGACAGAGCTCAGGTTTAATAAAAAGGTGACCCGATTTAGGTTTTCATTTCCACGAGATGTGAACGAGGCTGCAGCCCGAAATTAAATTCCGCGAAAAACAAGGACCGTTTTTGGGGCCGTATCGGAAAAGTCAGCTCGTATTATGCATGGCGAGACCGAATGCAGGATAATCTTGCAAAAAGGGCTTCGTGTGGCTTACTTGGAACAATTCCAATCCCCATAGTCTCTCGTGGCAAAATTAAGGTCACCTCATTCCGGTGACATAGACATACTTTTATGAAAAAAAAGATGCGTTTACTATAAAATAGTTTGTCCGTCACGCTCGGTGCGATCGAACATCAACACGAGCGCCTCCAACGGCAATTAATCTAACGCATCGAACTTGTCATTTGGGCCGATGCCTAAAGCCTGCAGCATTTCGTCAAATATCGCAAAAACACGCTAAAAACGCCATTTGCTGTTCATCACGTGACACATTGGCGAACATCCGATGGAATCCGCCATCAACTCGAAGTGTGTGAATCGAGGCTTAGGATTTACCCTATCTGTACTTTCATTTATTACCCAAACAAAACATCACTGCTGCAGCATCGGCGAAAAGTTCACAATAACAATACTGGGAAAATAAGCTTAAATCACTTGCAGAAAATGGGAAAGATCGTACAGTAGGCAGAGTAATAATAAGTATGGTGGATGCAGTGGTTAATGATGTTGATCAAGCACAGGGTCCCATATTAATTGATAATTATGATGTTTTTCAAATTCCAGATGTTAATTTGCAGACACAATCTGAATTTGAGGAATTAAAAGTGTACTCAGTTTGCTTTCTTTCAAAATAAAACATTATCAACATGATTGATAAAAAATAGATAGTTTATGGACGTCCATAGGTGAAGGGGAGGGGGAGGAGGTAAGCCAAATAAGGACTCAACGAGACAATAGGGGAGGGGGATGGATGTCAAAAATTGCCAAAAACAATTTGAAAACACACCCGTGCTGATCGAGCGCCATCTAGGAACTAGGTTGCTTAACGTATACATGTAGGCTACATTCATTCTGATGCAGGATCAAATTCAAGATCAAAAACACTGGGACAGCCGAATAGAGGCATGTCCAATATGCACGGAGCCGGTGGAGGACCTGGAGCACATCCTCAGGGAGTGCCCTTCACGGCATGCCTTCCTTTCAACCTCCCCCCCCCCCCCCTCATCCTTCCGACTCCTAGTTTTATATGTTAACACGCCGGTTTGGGTTTGAATGTACCGATAGATATGGACAAATCAAATAAGCATTAAAATCCAACTCGTTTTATGGGAAGATCTACACATTGTAGCAGTTACTGCACATTATCCAGTGTAGAGTAAATCCATGTTGTGCGGGCGCATTCCCGTTGACTCAATATCCAACCCCCCAGAGGATCTTACCAGAGAAACATTTTCGAAGTAGAAACAAATCTGATACATGTATTTACAACGTACGAGGCACGTTAACATGTCTGATGCTGTTGTGGCAACTATGCCAAGATGCATCCACTAACATGTTGAATGTAGAGCAACATCCAGCTACACACTTACAAGCGCCGACTGGCTCATGTTGGAAACTCAGTTAAAAGATGTGGAACTAATCTAATCTAATGAACCAGAAAATTGCTTGTATACAACGCCCTCTTGCAGACTGTTGCAGTCAACAATGATAGCAGTCATTGAGCTTTTACTCGCTGCGTTCAGATTTCGAGAAAAAAAATCCCTTTAGTGGAGACAAGATTCAGGTCGAATTCTCCAACGAATTTCCAACGGGAATCTCGATATATAAATCCATAAATTGCATGTTAAACTTTAATAGTTTGGATAATTCCATCATCTTCCTGTTTAGCTAAATATCGCCTCCATTCATTTTTAACTAGCACTTCATAGCGGATTTTACTACCCATAGCTACAGAGAATCATTTACAAAGTAAAGAGTATAAACAAATCTTGATATTTACGAGGTAATAAAGACATAAACGAAAACTACACGTGCTGTAGGCCTACAGTATATGAGCTTTTAAAAGCAGATGTATATATCCCAGGCTTAATTGTTAGACAAAAGTATGAGGAATTTTCAATTAACATTTACATATGTTGTCTATAAGATCACCTCAATCTAATGAAACGTGCATACTATGGTGAAAATTTTGTTTTTGAAACAAGCTTTCGATTACATGTTTACATACGATGGGGATTCTTTTATTGCAGCCCGTAAACTGCAATCAAATTGACACAATTATGCCAGTCTAGTCGCAGTTCAGGTCATCAGTTCGTTTTCTATATCCTTTGACAATGGTGGCCAAAAATTCAAATAACAAAGCAAACAAACCAATGCATCACTGAAAACAGAACTAGGTCGAACTATAGCGGAACTTCCGTCACTTAAGAGTTAGAAGCACAGAAGAAAAAACATATAATCTTCAGATCAGGCCTGTATGCATGCAACGCAATGCCTTGGCCTAGAAGAGCTAAATGACATCTCAAAGTAGATACATGTACATAGTCCTCTGAAGTAAATCCTGCGATGCATTTGGTAGTCTGTTTGTTGGGCGGTCAAAATGGTGGAATAGGGAGAGAAAAAATCAATTGTACAGTACGGTATGTTGGATTCGGTTTACAATCCATCCGCAGTTATCTAAAAGGTCACCAGTGTGCCAAGGGAAATCGGCTGTCCTTTCTTTTTGTAATGCAGCATGCTGGAGCAATCCCCAGAAGGGTAAGAGATGACTCAGGTATTTCAGGGAATTGTTTTTAAGCAACGGTGGAAATAAAGAGCATCTTAGCAGATTCTTTTCCCAGCCTTTCATAGTGATGTCATCTGTAAGCCCTCCGCATCAAATCACTGCATACAATAGACTCAAACGGAGGTTTCGTTTATTATACCAGGGTTGAAGTACCCTGCAGTTCTCTTTATCAAAAATTTAAACACACGTTCTTGGAAACGTGGCTACCGAATTGGATATGACGTCAGCGTGCACATCATGCGTTATTCAACCGGTGCACATGTCTACCCATGCAGGCTGAGCCAGAGGTAATGCACTTTGGGAATGATTCCTAAAGCATTAAATCTATCAACTATAGTTGATCGTGCTTCATCATATAGCAGTTAAGGAAGGAGGGCCATCAAATGATGCGATGAAATTGTACTTAAGAATTCAATTCCCCATCAATGGAGTTCCATGATCTCAATCACGTACATGTTACTCCCTATCTCAAACGAAAAGGTTGCGAAAGAAGGTCAAATAATCTTTCAATAAATCGATATTTTCGCAAAGTTTTAATGAAGGATTACGTTAAAGCAAAAAGGCAAAGTTTTTCCATGTATTGCATCTCTAATGAGGAATTGAGACTGTTTTCGACATGACTATTTAATGTGAAAGGAACATTCCTGTTCTCTCTGGAATTCCTTAGCATATTTTTGGAACCCGATCTGTGTCATCGCTTTTAAGAATCTTCTCCCGTTGCCACTACATGTAAGCAAATCACCATTTACAACAACACGTCACATCCCTGCTTCAACTACCACAACTTGAGATTTTTCATTTTGTGATAAAGTATGCTAATGCATGGTAAAATAGAATTGATAATAATATCATTTAGCTGAAATTATGGCAATCCCAGAAATGTTTTTACTGAATGCATAGAGCTAATTTCCCTAGACTTAATACCGGAAATTAGCAATGTCTTGAGTAGTGTCACTTTTGGAGCGGGCGTGGGATATGTCCAAAAAGAAACGCATTCAATATGTCATTGCATTTCTCTTCCGCAAAATCCGCCTACTTCAAGGCCAAAAATAACTTAAAATTATTTCTGGAGCGCACTATTTCGCGTAATTTGTTAAGTCGTGTTAATGAGAATCTGTTGAGCTTCAGGACAGGAAATTCATTACATTCCCTTACATAACTCCAGGCACGCTAACGCTCGATATACGGTAGATAAACATAACGGAAGAAGCTAAGGTCCCCAACTTCCTGATGAAATGCAGACCAGCCTTTTGCGTTTCGTTCGGAAAATATTGACAATTATGGTATGGCTATTACTGGTGTGTCCGTGTGTCGCAGCAAGCAATCCATCCTCCACTTTCTTTAATGCATTCTGCACCAAAAGCAGTTTTATATTCGTTGGTTCTATAGACACGCGCGAATTCATTTGTGGATTTCTGTTTACAAACATTTTATGTGCCTTGGCATCAACACATCCATCAGATCATGAAACGGATATACGGTGTCCATTGATCGTGGCAGAGTGGAGCGAGCAACTTCGATTGTTTTTAATGAAACGGCGCTCCACCCCAACTTTCTATATGAGTTCCTGCCGCCATCATTAATTCCTTGGGTGCTTGGGTGTGGATGACGTCCATGACAAGCAAGCATTAAAACAAATCTGGGGGACCTAGGTCTAGGCCTAGTTCGAGTGATGGATGGCACTGGTGAGGAACGATCGATAAACTGCAATTAGACCCTAGTACAGCCTCATCCATAGACCAAGGTGTTTCAATGTCCAATTTCGTGCACATATAGCACAGCCTCCGTAAGTTGGCCACAAAGGAACCGAAATGTGATTAGAGATAAGGCGGCACTAAGGTACACAGATTTTTGATGAGCTTTTTTTTGCTCTCTAATTACGTCTCCTTCGGGGGGAGGAAAAGTATATGCCATGCAAAGAACATGCAAAACTCAGGTGATGCTATACCATCAACCAGTAGATGTCGCTAGAATATGCCGCCATCTTAGAGATACATGTACGTGCATACAAAAAGTCGGATCAAGCAGTAACCTTTTGTGGTATCGTATTGGTTTGCTAGCAATGGGCATATGTATATGACTTGAGCAATAAGATACAGATACGAAACTTAACAGATTGATTCGGGGTATTCATCTGTAAAGTTACTGAGCCCTTAAGGTGTTTTTGCCATCCACAGATGGCGCTGGAAGTTCACCAAAACAAACTGAAATACCACAAAAAGCGTGATGAAAATCAATTTCTGGGGCAAATACAATACCGCGCATGTGCCGATGTCTGCGTCTGTGTCTGTGGGCGTTTGTGCAAGATAAACAGGGTTTAAGAAACGGGATCAGGATATGTCATCATATGAAAACTTTTTCAAGGTATTTACCTCGTGTGCGTAAGACAATCATAACATGCATGTATATACGCGGTCATATGTGATTCACGTTAACAGTGATTGGTTTATGGCATAAGGGCAACGTGCTATGTCAGTTCTATTTTCAACATAATTTTATCAACATTTCAACAAGAATCCAACTATATCGACATATGGCGCGTGCCAAAATTCATTTCTCACAATTTAGCAATGCCTTCTGCAGAAACAAGTCACCTGTTTAGGTCCGTTAAGGACAGTGGTACCATCCATGCTCAAAAATGCATTTGCAAAATACATCATCTTCAGCTTGTTGTAGATGCCTGTAGGTTGCTCCGCAATACTTCTTAGTGCGTGCAAGATACGGTAACTGACAGATGCCCAAGAACGCAGTTTAAGCACAGATGACAGCAGCAAAACCGTTGGCATTAAGAAATCTTGCCACATAAATGTCAGACAAACGCCGACGCAATTTAAAGTCAAGCTGTCGTACCTTAATCTTCGTGCAGCACCCTGGCTTAAAATTAAGGAGAGGATGAACAGCATCGACCATTAGAATGGCCTTTTTTTGTTACACCAATGCAGCCATCTTTGATTAAACATTGCATCAGTGTCAACGTCGCCATAACAAACATTTTTTTAAAATTTAGTTTAGAGGAACGATCCTAACAGATATATGGATATGTATACAGGGTGTCTAAAAACTCAAATTCAATAAGCATTTCCGTTCTATCAAACGCTTGGGTTCACACAAGTGCATGGGTCGGAAAGCAAGGTAAATTCGAATGGTCACCAATATAGGTCCATATATACCCATCGCCACCAGACCTTTATTCTTTGGGAACAAGTCAATAGTTTATCGGAAATGGCTCAGAACTAATGCTGCACCAAAATGTGCCTACAACTATGTATGTTAGTTAACTTGGTCTCTGGTAATTTTCTAGGCCATATTTAACGAAATGATCATCTTCTTCAAGTGGTATGTAACTATAATAACTTGAAATTGAACTGTTCTCCACTACAATAACAAATATGAAATCAAACAATACCTGAAATTGAAAACTTTTGCACTACCAAACAAATTCTTTGGGAAAAGGATATGTTTGGTATAGTGGAAATGTTTGCTCGTTACTTAAATGTGCAAATGCTTTTCATCAGAATTCTCGTTCTGACAATGTACGTTGTTCAGTAGATGGCGCTGAGAAAATGTGCTCCCAATTCATGAATGGATAGTGATGTGAGAGGTGTACAGGGTGGCCACAATATTTTCATTTTCCCTGACTTTTCCTTGACTAAAATCCAAAATTCCCTGACCAAAACTTACTCGTTAATGCACATCAATTTTGCTGTCATAATGAAATATAAAATAACAATTGTAATAAGAAGCTTGGCAAAACACTAGATTTTGTTACAAGTCTAGCTGAAGAGGATTGGGGATGGAGCTGCTAGCAGAC
>JAQGBX010007124.1:0-11742 GCA_034698745.1 Megaphyllum sjaelandicum | reverse complement strand
CTCCCCCCGGTATCATCTCTTCAAAGTCCCTATTTCAGCCTCCCCCCCCGGTATTATCCCTTCCAATTCCCTATTTCACCCCCCCCTATCATCTCTTCCAAGTCCCTATTTCAGCCCCTTCCGGCATCATCTCTTCCAAGTCATTATTTCAGTCCCCTCCTCCCGGTATCATCTCTTCCAAGTCCCTATTTCAGTCCCCTTCCCCGGTATCATTTCTTCTAAGTCCCTATTTCAGTCTCCTCCCCCCTCCCCCGGTATCATCTCTTTAAAGTCCCTATTTTAGGCCCCTCCCTATGATCTCTTCCAAGTGATCCCTACTGTCCCTCTGTGCAGCCACGTGGCTTGGAATCGTGAAATCATTAGTAGCCTATAGCACGTGCTCCAATTTCTGTCGGGAAATTGCGCGAAAGAGGCAAATGCGTGGAAATTTGAAAAATATATTTTAAAAAAAAAACGCCGAAAAACGGTTTTAATAACGCTGTAATCTGCGCGGGCGTGGTCACAATAACTCCAAAAAGTTTCATGGCAATCCGATGAGCTAGTGGTTGAAGAACACATAAAGGACATACACGTAACTTTTTATATACAGTATATACAGGTAGATTAGCGTTTCGATTTTGCGACTGTCTTCACGACTGCCAAAAGTGTCCTTCGTATATGGCTTCTGTCCGAGTACTCTTTATGTTAATCGCAACATTGTTGAGATTCTCAATTTTAATATAGCTGTAAATTTAAATAGTGAAGGTCGACGACCTCGACAGTAAATTACTAATTACGAATTTGCATAAACACCTTCGACGTGCTGACGCCAGATGTTTTTTTTGGGTCTGTGGCAGTTTAATTCGGTTTCGTAACAACATTCAGAACATACAGTAAGGCAACTGGCATTTTAAATCAAGTACCCTTTCCACGAAGGGCTTTCCAATCCATGGATCTCAATTTATAATCGCTAATTAATTTAAAGTTGACTTTTAATGTTATTGCCGTATACTGTACATGTAAGTTTGAGAGTGTTGTGAGGAAAGAACCTACAATATAGCCACATTTCCGTTGATGTTAATTTGATAATGCATAAAGACCTAAGATGCCTTGGGGAATGCCATCACAGTAAGGACACTTACTGTAAGTGCAGTAAGTCACAGTAAGTGCCACCGGCGCCGATGGTCGAGTGCAGAAATAGGCCAACGTTAAAACTCCACCAACCAACCAACAGTAAGTGCCTGGATATCTTCTGGGTCTTAACTAATTCTCGGAAGTTTTTTACGTTTTCTGAGAAAATGTTGCATGGCCAGTCCTAGCCGATTATACATACTGTGTATGCTACTATTAAGATGTCCACCTGTAATTATAGTTGATATTGAATGTGGTTCCAAATATTTATCAGGTGATATCTTGTATTAACGTCTTAAAAGGTTAAAAATATAAAGCTTTGTATCACAGTTATCGAAAATCTCTTTTATTTGATACTGTAATCCTTTAATGCTTAACAATTTGAAGATTTTAATTTTTGATAGAATTCTTGGGCGATTGAATATTTCTCGCTAGAGCAATAACGTTGAAATGTTTTGGAGCCACGGTAATGCCATTTCTTGTCTCCATCCTTGGTGTTGTCCCTTCCGGGCTCTTGAAAGTGTACTTCTGAAGCATTGACGTGAAATACAAGTAAAGCTCCATTTTTGCGAGAGAAATTCCAGGACATTCACGTTTTCCTTAAAGGGTATATGGAAACAACGTTTACTCTAGACTGACATTACAAGAATAAAAAAGATTTACGAATTAGTTTTATTCTCGCTCACCCATGGAAAATGGGATAAGGTACTCCTTCTTGACAAGTTCTCCATTTGATGTAAGAAAGCGTTCTGGTCGAAAAACCCTAGGATCTGTCCAGAGTTTTGAATCGAAATGAACTGCCCATAAATTGCTCAATATGAAGGTGTCCTTCGGAATTGTGTATCCAAATAGTTCACATTCTTCAGTATTTCTGTTAGAACAAGTTCAGCAACGTTCAAATTGCCTGTGTTTGATGTCATTTATGTATTAACAATTTGCAAAAATGCCTACCTGTGTGGTGCATTAATCCGCGCAATTGATGCATATCGTTGTATTTCTAAAATAGTTGCTTCTGTGTATTGGGTCCATAATCTGTCGCTGAAGCAAGGCCACCTCTCCCTCCCTATGACTCGATCAATTTCTGCCTGCACTTTCTGCTGCACCTTTGGGTATTTGATTAAGTAAAGGATGGCCCACATAAGGGTGTTGGATGTTGTTTCTGAACCACCAACAATTAAGCCTCTGATGTTCTGTTCCATAGCAATGTCTAAAGAAAACCTGGTTTCAACTTATGTATTTTGATGAATTAAAATGCATATCCTAGAAAAAAATTTCCGTTGTTAAATTGCTTCTTTTCCGGCATTTTCAGTACTTGCAATTTACATTGATATTTCTAGCTTGCAAACAGAATTCAGTTTTGCTTCCCCTTTAAACATCGAGTAGACAAAGAAATTTAATTATTCGTCTTGAACTTAATAGGATTTTTTTCATGTGGTATTTCTTTTGCGATAATATTCATTAATTTTCATGACAGTTACTTGCGAATAATTAATTACCTGAAAATGTATGGTCGTTATTGTTTTTTTTTCATTCTATTCTTTTGCTCCTCTAAGAACGCATTCATGTAGTTATCTCGATTAGGATCTTTGTTTTTCATCTTTCTTTCTCTTGCTTGATTATAAATAGATTCCTTGAATTTGTTTTGCATTTTGCTGAAGCACAGTATAAATAATAGCAGGTTATTAAGTAATTTCCCCATAGCATGGAAAAGTGAAAAACATTCAATGCCTTAAAGCTCGACCACATTTAATGTTGATGAAAACAATTTAGGTATATTTACAATAAACTTTTTTATATTACCCACGTAATGTGAATGTAATGCTATCTCTAATATTAATCTTAAATTTGTATATGTATATCTGTAGTATTTATAATACATCTTATCATCAATAATCAATATAATATATATTAGCACAGATAATACAATCAATACTGATATTGTTTTGATTGTTTTACCGCCAGTGTTTACTATTTTGGAGTTCTACTCAATAAGAGTTTTATAAATAAACTGTGAACAATCATAAAAAAGAATTGTTAGAAATTTTATCACAATAAATGTCATTAAAATTCTAAATGAAAATTGCATTAAAATTTCATTCTTCACGTATTGCCCTCTAAATTTGTAAATATGTAAAACGAAATGTATAAGTGCTTCTTTATCTGTTAGTTTAGTCGAAGAATATAGTCTATCCTAATTTATAACTCATCGAACTGGAAATTCGCTTTAAGTTAAGTTCATTTAGAGTTTGATTACAATAAAATGGACGTTAATGTAATTTTGATTTATTCATGCAGTTATAGACCTTTTTCGGCATTTCATAGTTTCCATAGTCTTATAAAGTAGTTAAACCTTAATTGTCTAGGCTAAATATGATTTCTAAAGTGACTCACATTAAGTTTCCTTGTTGTGCCAGTTTTGTTATTCCTGGCAGTTTTGTAAGCCATGGAAAGAAGTGGAATAAGCTCACTGAACTTGCAGTGGTAACAAATTCGGCAATTAAGCGTTTTGCTTCATTAAACCAGGGATCACTGTATTCAAATCGTTTTCCAAATATCAATACGCAAATATTGTTTGACACACTGGAAATAAGCAACTCGGAAAAGTCCGTGGGCTCGCCTTTAAATTTGGAAAGCTCATCTAGAAAATGTTGAATTTCATCCTATATTTTATAAAAAAAAAGATTTTTTCATATATAATGACCTCATTTTTACCTGCGTTGATGTATTATATCTAAGGTCTACCGTTATTTGTGGTTCAATACTCGTTTTGCCAACTCCTAAATCTCGTAATAAATTTAAAGCAAAACGTCGGTGAATTTTCCATGGTTCTCCATCGGCTAAAGGAATGCCTGAAATAGGATTTTAAAAATTTAATGCAGATACTTGTTTGGGTCTATTGGGATTCTTTTTACACATTTTAAGCGCTCAAGTGAAACTTTAAACCTGTTTAAATTAGCCGAAACATGGGTTTATTGTTAGTTTATTAATAAGGATTAAATTGGACATATCTAAGACTTTACACATAAAAATATTCAATTTAAGCCTACATTTAGCAGTACAGTATATTTTTGCAATGCTTCAGAAAAGTATGCATTATTTCCGTAATTCTCCCTTTTCTGTTTGGCTAACGATGGATTCCATGCTTAAAATATCGCATACTTTAATTTGAATCTGCATGAATCTCACTAAAAGATTTATCATAATTCATAACCTGAAATGTTATCTAACTTTGGACTTAACTTAATGTTTGTTCAACAAATAATGTTCTGAATGTGATATGTTATCGTATTTGCTAGCTAAACGTGCATGATCCATACTACCTAAAACATTTATGCATTTTTGAAAGTTAAAATGTTGTAGTTTCCGATCGACGCCAGATAACTAAAATTTGGCGTACTACATAATTTCTTACTATATTTATCGACTTCAGCAAGTGTGAGGTGCGCTTTAGGTCTTCCTGCAAATATTTCCGCATGTCCTACGAATGCTTCTTTGATAGCTTCGTAATTATTTAGGACGATTACTAGGCGATTCCCCAAATACAAACTAGCAATTTAATAGACAAAGCTTAGATAAAGTTTCAAGTTTCTTATAAAAAATGTGAATTGGATACATACCTGAATATCGGTCCATATTTTTCGGCCAACTTATTAAAGGTTTTGTGAGGTTGAGATCCTATAAATGGCAAATATCCTACAAATGGTAATCCTAAGGGACCCGGTGGAATATTTTTTGGCTTACTCAAGTACCAATAAGCTATGCAAAATAACATTGTTGCAAGTGCAAAATTCAAATTTATTTTAAATAATATTGATGCGGCTGTCGATAACGTTTCCAGAAGGGCCATGTTTTTCTGAAGAAGTGAAATACGACAATTTTAAGCTTAAAAATCTCAAAATCGAAGTCACTCTTCTCAAAGTTTGTATTTGGTAGAGTACGCACGTCGCTAGCCTTCGTATAGGGTAATGTCAACTTGTCAAGTGAAAGATTAATTCGTACCTTGAGATAAGTCTTTGATAAGACCTTAATTTTCCCGATTGCCGATAGAGTACTTCCGTTCCATATTAATAGCTATACTATTTTCAAGTAAACAACGAAACTCAGATAATTCCTGAGGTAATAATCTATAATTTTAGTTAACAAGTTATAAATAAAATATCATCATGATCGTCAGAAATACATTAACTATTTTTCATTATGATTTTAAAGGATTTTTTCCCACAATTATTTAAGGTTGTTAGTAAGTTTATTTTAAGATTGGAATAGTTGATGAATTGCACATCGACGTTAACCTTGATTATAAAACTACACTACAACTACACTGAAGTATATTTTATTACCACGCATTACAAGGATTTGTTATGTTACCCTTTACCCTTTTACATGGCTTTTACGGAATATCTGTAGTCATGTTGAATCATGTGAAATTAAAAATTGTTTTTTTTCCAAAAATATGGATATTAGCGCATTTCCATGATTAGATCATGTGTTTAGACAAGTTTTCTTGAATAAAGTTTGGATAAAACATAAATCGAAATACATTTCCTACATTTAACTTTGTATTAAAGCATTTCCTTGTTTTTAATTTGAAAATTAGGCCTATAGTTCAAAATCATAAGAGACGTACTATACTATACTAGTTTAGTTTGCCGTTTTGTATTGAATTTGAGCTAAAAAGTACTTCAGTCTTTATAAACTAAGTCCACATTTCTGCTTATGGCCTTAACACAAAAATAGTTTGGTGCAAGAGAAAAGCCTTTTCTCGGTTCCATGTTTGGTCTTAAGCCATCCGGAGTTTCGAAAGTAAATGCCTGTAGCATCGATGTGAAATACAAATAGATCTCCATTACGGCAAGTATCTTACCTGGACATTCTCGTTTTCCTTAAAAATATAAAAAAGTTTCAAAATTATGCATATCATACTGTACATGTATTTGTGTACAATAGTATTTTATTATTGCTGGTTGTTTTCTTTACTCACCGATTGAAAATGGGATCAGAAATTCTTTTTTAACAAATTCACCTTCTGTAGATAGAAAGCGCTCTGGTCTAAAGACATCCGGATCAGTCCACAATTTTGGATCGTTATGGACTGCCCATATATTGGATAATATGAATGTGTCTTTTGGTATTTTAAATCCCAATATTTCGCAATTCCTGGTGTTCCTGTAAAAAAAAGATGTAGAAAAATATACATGTTATCTTGTAAAATTTAATAGACTTCGTTTTTGACTTGTTTTTAACATGTTGTTAAATCTTTATTTTATTTGAAAGTATTAAATACGAAAATGATTCAAAGTTTAACTTAAAGGTATGCGCTTTGGGATTTTTGTGTAAAGTGTTATTTCTAAATCCGGGTATTTTAATTTTGCAGATTACATCAATTCTTAAAAGAATGTAGTTTTTAAGAATTATTTAAAAAAAGACAAACAATCCAATAATTCGAAACAGCTAGTAAACGGGAAAAAATATGTATTTATATTTTATGAACCTGTAAAAATAACAATAACAAGTTGAATGTTAAAACTTTCCAATATTGTTCGCGACATTTGACCTTAATCAACGGTGATAAAGGGTAGGCTTATTCCACTTAACAGAGTTAACAAAACAAATTCATTATTATAAAATTGGATTACCTATGTGGTACATTAGTCGGTATCAGAGTCGCGATTCTTTGCAGTTCATTAAGTGTTGCTTCAGTATATGGTGTCAGCAATCGGTCATTGTAACACGATGTCCTCTCTGTCCCAATGACATTATCAATTTCTTTTTGAACTTTCTTTTGCACTTCAGGATAGGCCGCCATGTATAGCACGCACCACATGAGTGCGTTGGCTGTGGTTTCTGTTCCACCCACCAATAATAAACTCATATTTTCTTCAAGAGCTTCATCTAGAAATGTCGAGATAAATGCACAAATCTTCAATGAATTTGTTGGACAATCTTCTTAGTTTTACAGTGATCTTTGTCAATATCAAATTACCAAAAAAAAGTATGACCACGTCGATTAGGAGGTATTTTTTAAACTTACTACAGTAGTAACTCCAAAGTGGACCACTCCATATGTTTACCACCTCCCTATGTTGACCATTTTGTTTCCTCCCTTGGGTGGTCAACTTACGGAGGTTCTACTGTATATACAGTAGTAGAGATTATACCTGAAAACCAGTCGTTTTTTTCTTTTTTGTCATTCCTGACTTTCTGCTCTGCAATGAAAGCATTCATGTAATTATCCCTTTGACCATCAACATAACTCTTCTTTTGCTCGCTAATTTTTTCATGGTGAGAAACTTTAAAGTTTCTCCTGTTTTGCCTAGTTAAGTAAAAATACTTTTAGTGTGTGAGTTGTTACATTTTCGTTTATTTCTGAATGTTGACAATGTACCTGACAAACTTACATTAGTATGTCTCGTCCTAATATCGTATCTATTTTTGGTAATTTTTGCAACCAAGGAAAGAAGTTGAAAATTGATACTGCGCTCATTGCCATTGCGGACTCGGTCACGTTTCGTATGGCTTTTAGGAACCAGGGATCATTGTAGTCGAATCTTTTCCCATAAAGAGGTACGCAGATGTTGTTTGCCACACTGAGAGTTATCAACTCTGAAAAGTCGCTGGGTTTGCCATCAAATTTCTTCACTTCGGATATGAAATGTTGGATTTCTTTCTGGATTCCCAAATCGGAAAATTTGATAAAAAAAATATATTTTAAGACGTTATTATGCTGTACCTGGAACGTTAAGGAATGACAATACTTGTAATTTTGAAAAAAAGCAGGAGACTTTCCAAATTTTTCTTAAAGCCGGTCATGCACAAGAAAAGTTATATATGGAAACTTATCCATTTTAGGCGTCTCTGAAAAGTCAAGCGAATATTTTTGAGCATTTAGTAGCCATGGCTTAATTTAAAAAAGAAATTTCAAACTGTAAGTAGTTAGACTTTATTTATAATTGTATAATTGACAAATTAAAAATTTCATTTCTCGTAATTAATTCACATTCTAAAAAGCCGAACTCTTTTAACGTGCCGTATTTCCAGATATAACTTGCCTCGTGTACGACCAGCTTTACAGTCATATCGAATAGTCATCTTTTAATATTAAAAAATTAAAAACAAAACTGTACTTGGGTTTATTTAGCTAAATGGTCATATTCGCGAAAAGATCTGATCACTTTATGTATGCACAAAAAACTAGATGCCTGGATAAAGCAATTGTTTAATAAGCAAATCCAGTTTAAAGCCTATTAATACAACATTTACTTTGAGAGAATTGGTTAACTTACCATTAAAAGAGGTTCTATGCTTATTTTTCCAACTCCACAATCTCTCATCACGCTCAAAGCAAATCGTCGATGGATTTTCCATACGTCGTTGTCGTGTAATATCATGTCTATAGGATAACCATTGATTTATTTTACACGTGCTTATTATAAGCCTGCAGATATTAAGATAGGAAGCTTACTAAACCGATCAGATTCGGCAATTTGCAAATGCATCGATGGTCTTCCTGCAAATGTTTCTGCCTGATTGATAAACGCTTCTTTGATGGATTCGTAGTTATTCAAAACAACGACCAAACGGTTCCCAAAATACAGCCTAATAATTGAAATAGAATGTCTCGCATTCCTCAAATATAATTTTAAGGAGATTAGTTTTTAGTAAATGTTGAAGTAATTCTTACCTGAAGACGGGTCCGTATTTCTCGGCCAATTGCGAGAATTTCACGTGTGGGTCGTCTAATATGCATGGCAGATAACCCACAAACGGTATTACCGGTGGACCCGGTGGAATTCCATCCGGTACTGTCAAATACCAGTATAAAATCACGAGAAAAACGGTCGCAAATATAATAGTTAGGTTTACGTGATTAACGACCAAATCTGTAATCGTTCCGAGGAGAGCCATCAGAGTTTCGCTGTATATGCACGTGTAAAAGTTACTGGAATGATTTAGCTAAACTGGATCATTAACTGTTATTATTCAGTTTGTTCGTGGCAAAGTAAGCCTATATACATTATAACCTTGCCATAATTGAAGGTTAAAAATAAACTAGTCTCGCGCAGCAATAATAATACACTTTATGATATCTAATTGGTAATATTAATAGCAGATTAAGTTTCTTATATCCAAGTTCCGGATCAGCTTAATTTTCCGAATTGTGAATAGACGAAATGTTGAATAGAGCACAACCGCGGTCAACGGAAGTTTACGTTGATGCCAAAATTCACCACAAAGAAACCTGGAAAAATCTTTTTTATACATCAATTTGATCGTGTTTAAGTAACTCTATAAATTACAACCTTTCTTCGATGAATGTAAAAATAGACTAAATGATTCTTTGCACAAATGCAAAATCTAGTAATAAAACCCTTGACTAATTGGTAATATAAATAAGAAGAATTTTTTATTCAAGTAGACGATCCTGTTTAGAGTATTTTCCAAAATTTAGATTATACGAGATGTTGATTAGAGATCGTACACAACCAGAGGTGGATATGTATTTTTTTGGGATAATGAAGCTTGCTGTTAAGGGAATTTAGGCCTATGGTATCCAGCAATTCATTAAAAGAAAGTTGCATTAGTGCCCGGGGCCCCTCTGGGATTGCGGGCCCGGAGACCCGTGGAGTCGGGGACTGCAGGCTCCAGGAGAGAGGGAGCAGAAAAAGCACGTTTCCGGACCCAGGTTGAAGGAAAGAACAATAGTGTTATAAAATATCCAATGCCAATAGCTTTCTAATGGTGTATTGGCAAATTTTGCATTATTTTTATCATTTTCATTCATCAATTTTTCAAAATTTTCATTAATTTTGAAGCAGTTTTTGCTCTCATACTGTCATCGCTATACGCGCCATTTTAACAATAGTATCGAGAACGAAAGGGCTAATTAAATGCAATTATTACATTATTATATTTATTTTCAAATGCTGAATTACATTTCATACCGGTACCGTGTTAAGTAAAATAAGCGTATAGGTTTCTCATAAATGATGTACTTATTAAAAAGCATTCTCTAACTTGCGAGTATAAATGCATGAAAACAATGTTAATATATTGTTTAATTTGATGTTGTGCCTTACAGTATATCTTGTCCAAAGGAATCTTGCTCATATTCCTAGTCTTGATTTACTGCCAGATTCGCATATCATAAAATTTGCAGTCGAGTAATAAAATATCATCACATTCGTCAGAAATTGAATATTCTTCTTGGAAATTTTAAAATGGGTATATTGTGGCACTTACAGTATATCACAGTCGTTAGAGGTTTATTTTGAGATTACAATACAGAGTAAGAAATTGCACAACGATCCCCTTACAATATTTCTGCAAATACCACATTGAACCGCAATTTCCAGCAATAATTCATTTCGAACGATGAACTTTAAATTTGATTTTACGAGAAAAAAAAATGTCGAAATGATTACTATGGTAAACAACAACATGCCAACCTTAATTTCTAGTATTCTAGTGCCTTGGTTTCTTAATTATTTTATATTACTTCAAATAGAAAGGATTTTCAATTGGTCATTAAAAGGTTGAATGTGAATAGTGTGCGTTCTTATTGTGATATGCTTCCATGTTTTCTCTAAGCAATATGAAAAATACATGTATTAATAAAAATGTTCTATTTCTCGAAAAGCATTATTGAATACAATTTTGAAAATTCATTTCCTTAATTTAACTGCGTATTAAATCATATATTGCATTCAATTTTAATTTAATGTACTTGTATCTAATGCCACATATTTATGTGCAGTTGAAATGCAGCAGCCAGCAGAAGTATGTTTTTTTTTTTGGCAGTTTGATTTTTTTACCTCACTCTTTATAAATTAATTCCACATTTCTGCTTATGGCCTTAACGCAAAAATATTTTGGTGCAATAGTGAAACCTTTCCTCGGTTCCATGTTTGGTCTTAAGCCATCCGGAGTTTTGAAAGTAAACGCTTGTAGCAATGATGTGAAATACAAATATAGCTCCATGACGGCAAGTATCTTACCTGGGCATTCTCGTTTCCCTTCAAAATTGTAAAAGATACAAGATTAGGCATTAAACTGGTGTGTACAGTTGTTGACGTTTTTTCTTGACTTACCTATTGAAAATGGGATCAGAAATTCTTTTTTAACAAGTTCACCTTCTGGAGATAGAAAGCGTTCTGGTCTAAACACTTCCGGATCGGTCCACAATTTCGGATCGTTATGGACTGCCCATAAATTGGCCAATATGAAAGTGTCTTTTGGTATCTTGTATCCTAATATTTCGCAATCCCTGATGTTCCTGGAAGAAAAAGATGTCATTCGTCTAAATGTCATATGTACGGTTTTTCTTTGGTGATTTAGTTCCCAGGTGGCTGTACTTTCGTTTAGCCAATAAGAATACGGAATCTTTGACCTAATTGTAGGGCTAGATGTAAAGGCATGTACAGGTGGTCAGCAAGCCAGTTCAACCCACTTACTTACTGCCACAGCTGCTGGTGTGGAACTACATTCTTGAGTTCCCTTATTAGGGGTACTCAAATCTGTAGATTAAGGCCAGCAGTTGTGCCTGTAAGTAAGTGGCTTGAACTGGTCTGCTGGCCTTTACATGCGTTAACACCTAGGTGACATCTAGGTCAAAGAATCCAGTAGTCCTATTGG
>JAQGBX010007123.1:0-11743 GCA_034698745.1 Megaphyllum sjaelandicum | reverse complement strand
GGAAACAAAGCAAAGCTGACGTCCGGATGTCAACTTGTGCTTAAACTGTCATCAGTTTTAGATGATAAATTCATTGCATTGGTTTTATTTTCTTGCTAATCAATGGAAGCTTCTTTAAAACTGGGTGCATGGTTTGCTATTTTGTTAGAGGAAATTCCCTTTTTTATTGAAATCTGTGAATTGGCACAGGTAGTTTATTGTCTCAGTAATATATTGGGTAAATGTACATTCTGGATGTGTATTTTGCATCAAACGTAGCAGTCACTAAACATATGCACGTGTACAAATCCCTGAAAGCATCAATAACTCAACGTTCTATTGATCGCGAGGAAATCATTGAGGCGACAACTGTAGGTATTAAGGCAACCAAACCTCTGACTAAAGCAACCATGTTAACAATTAAAAGTATGGATGATTGCTTAAATCAGATTTTGAAACTTTGTAGGTAATTCAACTAATTTGATGTTTTGTCTGTTTTACTTACAGTTATAATATTCTGTAGGTCTTAGATTAACTCGCTTTATTCAATTTTATTTCATCTGTTTAAATTAATGTTATGATATTCTGTAGGTCTGTGGTTCACTAATGGTAATATTTTCAGTGTAAAAATTGATAAATAACGTATTAAAAATTGCTGATGTAATCAGCAAGCTGTTTTCAAAATTGGGTGAGGGGGTTACATAAACATACCAGGGGGCAGGGGGGTGTCTAAAAACTCGGAAAAATACAGGACGTCCTTTATGGATGATCCCTATCCAAAGCGAAATATTATGCATAAGATCGTATCACGCCCCATTTTACATTACTTTCGAAACTTTTTCGTGTTAATAATGCGTTTATTTGTTTTCGGCATCTTGACCTTAAATTCGTATACATGTAGGCTTCATTTTCTCTTTAAAAGGCATTGTCATTACGCGTTCTTTCGATTCGAGGAAACTTCTTCCAATTAAGCTCCTCCACCAATACTCCGTTTTTAAAGTGTCCACCATAATTACGTAGGCAGTGTCTTGGTAATGTAAAAAAAAAACCTTCCGTGACCATCATTAGGCCTGCGTGGATATCAATTGCATTTAATAGCCTTTTCTTGCCATGCGGCCATGATGATTATCATAAAAACCACACGCACATCGCACGAAACTCCGAAAAGCCCCGTATGTGCTTCGGCGTTGCCTGGGCAACAGCAGCTGGAAACAACCTCCCTTGTCGCCATAGCAACGTCCAATGAGAGCGGGACTCCGCACGAAACTGTGTCAATCGTGCGCTCCCATCATCCTCCATGCCACATTCAAATCTAATAAATATGGTTTACGTGGTGCAATTCCGCATACAGCCGAAGGCATTATTTCCGAAAATTGCTCGTTGCTATCCCCCTTTTTTTAAAATTTATATCGCAATTTTTCTTACCAAAAATGCTTCTAGCTTCTATTATTATAACCGTATTTTAATATCTCTTAAGATTTCGGAAAAAGAAAAAAAAGATTACACGCGTCGTTGTGGGAATCTACGCAGAGGGTGAGGATAAGCTTCTTAAAGTGGAACTTACTTTGGTTTAGTATATTTAAAACGAAGATTTAAATTTGTATCGGGGCGTCTATAAAATGTTTTATCTTTTCCGTTCTTTTAAACTTTGGAAGATTATCAAACAAACTCGATGGAGTTGCACTTTCTGGCATCAGCCAAGGAGACAAGAAATCCTAATTAAAAATATCGAAACTTATTTATTTTGTTCAATATATTCATACAGTATGTGAGAAAACATTTTTCAAATCGATTATAAGAGCATAAAACCAACAAAGCGAGTTCGAAATCGAATTATTTCTATTATTTTTGTTACCACCTTGAAAGGAATAAGTTTATGTAAGAATTTAAATCTCAATACGTGTAATTTTACCATGAACCATGGCCAGACTTATTTAATATAGTGGTTTTATATTATTTTCATGCTTGCAACTCCAATACAGGAATGCTAAAATTCGTGGTAGCTAATTTCATCATTCATTCTCTTATGACGATACATGTATTAGAATCTTAATTCTAGGATGCTTGCTAACGAGGATTAGAAGGCCAAATTAACACGTGCAGGCAACTACAGTTTAGTGTACTTCTCATTTGAGGTACATGGTCCGAGTACATGTACTGTTAACGCTTTAGAATTTAGAATAACACAACGAATTCGTAAAAATCATTAAGTGTCTTTTATAATTGAAATTTTTCCAAAGTATTATCTAAAAGCATGTCACTCGATTGAAAAACAAAATAACGCGTACCGTTGAGGGGATGGTCGTTCACGTTCCCTCAAGCTGTCAAACTAATGAAATTTCTCCACCAGATGGCCCTTTAAACGTAAACTTTCACGAAAAGTAGGTCATCCGACCAGAGGGGTGTTAATTTCTGAGTAATTGGACGCAGAAATTAATAACTGCTTGATTTTCCCCTCTATTAAATGAGTATTGGTTTTTTTCAAATAGCGTGACTCGACAAAAATGCATTCATGCGAGCATTTTTATGCCCTCGCATTTCTCATCTTTAATTTTAGCTAGGGTATATGGTCTCAGTATACATAAATGGTACAACATGAAAGCTTGCATATTTAATATCACTCTGCATTTCGCACATGGGCCCATTTGTCTCAATTATTGCAAATTGGGCCAGACTTCGTTTCAATTACAACGGCGCCACACCACTTACAGTTGACATTTGAAGAGTGACAAGGCGGATAATTTGACTAGTATTATGATCAGCAATTTCCTAAAAGGGAAACGAAGAAAAAAAAGCCACGTAATGGCATGCAATTGATTTCATTTGATTGAATTCACTGTCATCGATTGCGCACCCCACTTTGCACAAATTCAGGATTTAATCTCGATAGTGAACTTTTCACTCTGTAGCCCTAAAAGTTTTAAGAGCGTAAAAGCCACCTTTCATTTCTGAAGTATTTTCTCCGAGACAAAGATCGAAGAATGCACATGCTTAACTCTGCATGTGGAACTCTTGGATCGTATGCTATTGGAATAAATGCTGTACTTTTTAAACTGTTTGAATAGCTACAAAAATGCAACATATGCCTGCCTGAGTTACAATCATTAGGAATCGCGTGCAAATATTCAATTCAACATAAATACAGTCAACTCGTTCATGAACTCGTTCATCAGTTCATGTTTAGCATTTAAAGCTTCTAGTTCAAATGCTATAACCTTAATTACAAGGCAGTAAAACTTTAACGAGATTCCTACTATCGGTAATCGTGTCATAAAGATGTTTTAACTGCAATTTATATAGAAGTGTAATTATAATATATATATATAGTAAACTGGTTTGGATGTGGATCGTTAACACGAGCCCCTACATTCATTTCCTAATTGCTTGTCATTCAAATATAAATGATGAAATTGAAGCTATAGGTATAAAGCCCGAAGCAATCAGGTATACATCGATCTAGAAAGCGGCTGCGGAAGTTAAAATATCTAAGAACGCTTATAAGTCCAAACAACAGTGGACAAAGTCCACTGAATGATTTCCTTCTAAAAGGCCATCGATGAGCGATATGTCACTCAAATTTGACTGATTTAATTGCTACTCGTTGTTTGACATCGCGTACTGATGTGCGATTTCTAAATTAAGCGACAACCCATAATTAGTATCGTTATTATGATCATATAATATCGCACCTTAAAGCTTGGAAATACTGCACATGTATATCAGTTATTTTTATGCCGATTTCGTCCCATATACATGTATTCAAAATTTAATGCATTTATTAATTTATTTTTTTAAAATAAATGCATTATGATTTTTTTTAATTAGCTGAAAAATCGTTGTATTCAGCTAAAACAAAACTTTTTAAAAATATTATTACATGTACATGTGGGTATAGATGTGATGCAATATGTAAATTTGCTTAAAAAATTCGACTTCAGTAGTTCCTTCATGCATTATTATAATGATCCATGACAAAATTCCCATATACATAGTATATCGCGACTTTGCTAATTCATTGGAAGGGTTTCTAAGAATCGTTTATAGAGAACATACATTCTCAGCCTCAACCCACAGTCGCTGATCAAATGAAAACTACCTCATGCACGTTTAATAACTATAACACAGCGCTTGGTTCGCTACCCTAATGCGATCTTTAATGATAATTTCAATGTTTTCATCGCATTTTCTTTTTTTTTTAACAAGCATCTTTCGAAAACGCGCTATAAAACATGCTAACGCTCGGGTTATGCCATGAAATGGGCGCTGTCTTAATGCTTAATCTGCGTTCTATACATGGAGAATGTTTTACAAGTCATTAAATAATAACGTATATTTCCCGAGAGAAAATTAAGAACCTGATGCAAATTGAAGCCCTTAAAAATTTCCAATGCTTTTAGAAAAAGACAGCAAACAGGGGATCGCCTTGCATGTACATGTACCTTCTACAGCCGCAAAACTCGTATTGATTAAATTTTAATTATAATACGCGAGAAGCATAAGGGAAATTAACGTGCTCGCAATTACTAGACTCCAGACGCCAGCGAAACCGCATGACGACGTTTACATTAAAAAATGCATTGATTTTCTTTCCTTTTTTAAAAGTGAATCGCTGTTCCATTAAAATGATTACCAACTAAAAGACTGCTCATTTAATGAAAAATAAAACGTTAATTAAAAAAATAACAACTAGGAAATGAGTGAAAACTTATTACAGTTTGTAGTACAGTTTTGAAGGGGGAAAACCCTATTCCCAGAAAAATAACTGAACAATTGTTCGGACATCGACTTCATAGGCGGCAGCACTGAACGTTTTGTGTAAGGGTGAATTCGAGTATACCGTATAATTTAAAATTCTCGTTGAAATTCTTTTAGAAAAATAATGTCTAAGATACTGTCTGCACTGCTTGATAATGCTCGGCTTGCTTCATCTGTATCTCTCGTTCCGAGTCATTACCAAACCGAGAAAATTTGAATGCAAAACAGTTCTGGCATATTCCTGCGCAAGTACAAGTTGTATAAACATTGTACAGTACATGTAGTTGTAATTCCACGTTCAACAATTTTAATTATTCAGTTTTATTTTTTTGAATAAAACACATGGGCTGATATTCAATTCACTTGTACGAATTGAAATCACTTTAATGTTCCGACCTTTGAGTCAAAGTAAATGCTATTACTCCAGGTTTTTTTTCTCGTCAGGATGTGGCCATTTTGCCTCATGCAAGTTATCTTTTTTTCGCCACCAGGTCGTACCGTTCCTTGGTGGAAATCATGGACCAAAAAATATGTAATCCTGTGTTGCATCTGCGGAGGGACAGCAGTGATGTTGGGAGTCGTGTTCATCATCATTTACTTCACTCTTCATTATTATACCTCGTCGCTGCAGTATTTCGAGACCATCCCCACGTACGCGCCTGCAGTTGTGGTAAGCATCTCTGCTATCATTAAAGGTTCATCATTGCACCCCTAATGCTGTCAGATGCATTACAAACAGCATTAGGCGCGGGGATGAACGCGCTTTTAAAATGCTGTTCTATGACAGATGTGGAATTGACAGTCTACACGCAACCTGCTCACAATCTCTTAATTACTCATTTCAGTTAATCATTACCGGGCTTCTGGTCATGTGCTTTGCAAGAAGGCGAAACAGATACGCGTACTTGGTGAGTAGCTCGCGCTGAAAAGCAGGTGGCCACATCATCGTTCTGAACAAATTTGCTTAATAAAATAATTTTTCGTAATTTTCCTCCGAATTTTCAACATGCAGCTGTATGTTAATTTCGGCTATCATAGCCCTATTTTATGAGGCCATCTGCTTACGTGATGTTAAAACATATGTCTTTCAGTGCTTTTTCACGAGAATGTCTCCCATTTTTGAATCGTAGAGAAACCGAAATTTCAGAAAATATAGATGAGTCTATAAACTATTTCAAATTGTTGAGTCAAGTGGTGGTAAACGGAAACCCTCATTCAGTTCATGTTTTGAGACCGAATGGATAATCCCACACGCTTAACCCGCTTAAATTAACACGCTTTCACCACGGGCCTTAATTTGTGCAATGCATTAATGTAACTGGTTATATATATATTTTTTATATTTTATTAAGTTGTTTTAATTTTACTTAAATTCCAGATCAAGTTGGCTGGTGGCTGTTGCCTGGTGTGCGCTGTGCTTTGCGTGGTGATCACAGTGACCACCACAGTGATTCACATGAACCGATTGCAGACGCTGCGCGAGTGTGCATACACTCAGAAATCAAAAATATGCACCTGTTATGCGGGAATTGGAGATGACGAAGGTAGGAATTCAGTAAAATGTGGTTTTGCAACCCTTGAGTTTTATTTTTTACAATTGTTGTGTTATTTCACGTTTGCCATCACCCTTTAATTGGTCCATTATCGTTGTCAAACAATGGTATTTTTCAACACTTAGGCGCACCTCGATATGTTTTTAACAACACTCCAGATTGCGAAGTCGTTCATGGCAGCTTGTACACTTGCCTGCGCGCCATGTTCGGACTGTCGGTTATCGGCATTCTTGTCTGCATTTTCTCGTCCATGTTGGTGTACCAATTGTTGAGTCACGAGAAGAAAAAGATGTATTGGGAGCAAGTGAGCAACCTCTCAGATTTCTTTAGCACATGTTACTCTGTTGCATATTAAAACATGAGCTGTTTTGATATGTTCAGCATGACCTAGCATTATTATTGTAATCGATTCAAAGAGCCCAGAGTGGTGCTTTTGGTACCATATGACTGCCGCTCTCAGCAAGGACTTTTTTTAAAATAATTTTTCTTTGTAGTTGGAAATGAGGCGACACTTTTTCTATAGGCAGCCATCACATCCTCTTTACTGCAACTGCTACGATGACTATGGGTTCGCAGCCCCACATGATGTGTATCACTGGCAACCGTGGGAAGTCAACAGCGATAGGTGAGAACACTAATGCATAAGTCCAGCGCAGAAAATCAATAAATTATCAAGAAAATTCGCTTAAATTAATAATTTTTTTCCTTTAAATACATGGATCATGCACAGTATAACAATGCCCTACAGTGTAATATAATAAACAGGAATTTACTTACGTAATCACTGCCCTACATTAAAATTCCATTTTCAGCCAGAAATATGAAAGTAAAAACAATTTATTGCAGTCAAATTTGTATTGGCTGTTTCACCATTCCTTTCAAGACATGCTAAGGAACACATTGTAGATCTAGTTTATCCAGTTTCTGCCGAATTCTAGGTGGAATGTGCAGCCTGGGAATGTGTAAGCTTAGTAACAGCTCTTTACGAGATGAATCTCTTAACCGTTTTTCTTTCTTAGAACATAAATTGTTGAAGACAAAGTTTAAAAATGTTATATTCTTTTCGTTTTGGAAACAAAATGCAGTAGGGTTCAAGTTATTTATTTGATATAATCAGTGTTAAAATTTTAAAACATCAGAACGAAATTCCGTTCAAATATTCCAGAATGCTTAATCTAAATTCCACATTTCCAATTCCACAACATAGGCTTATGGTCTAGTAGTCATCAATTGTTTAAAACACAATGGTATAACAGGTACATTTTTAATTTCAGATGTTGGCCTGCTAGAGGAATGGCGCCTCGCATGGGCTTTGGCGCAGATGATGGCGGATCACAGCGCTCCATTCTTGTGGGCAGCACTGGCCATCGCGCCTCAGGATGGAATTGGCTTCCATGGAGTCGCAACCGCAACAGGCAGCGTGCTACAGCAGTAGCCACGAGTGACACCGGCGAAGGAAGCGCTGCCCAGGTGTCTAGCTCTTCCGATTATGAACGCGAAAGAGCCGAGGCCTCTGCCGGGGCTTCCGAGTCACCGCATTTGCCGCTTTTCGCTATGCACCCCTATTGGAGCGTGGAAACCCGCTTCGGGCCGAGGCGCAATGGCCGACGGCGCCGCTCCAACGATGCTGTTTTCCACCATCTGAACATGACTCCCCCCTCGCGCTATCAACCCCCTTTTGTGACGGACGCCAGTTTTGTGCCTCCGCTCTCATTCTCTGCCTATGGCTCCCTTTCCCGGCACATGTGGGGGCCCCCGCCACCCTACTCTCAGCCATCTTCAGTGGAGAATGTGGCCACCAGGGACACGCCGACGGGTGAACGGGGCGGGCACCCCCATCACCACCACCGGCACCACCACCACCACAACCATGCAACGAGCGTTAGTGCTGGCACCGGCAGTGCGGGCACAGTGGGTAGTGCAGGGTTGGAGCGCAACTTGAACTTATCCAGCGACGCAGCAGGCAGCTTGGAACGCTCTCCAGTGCCACTGACCAACGAAATGAAGCAGCACTATGGTAACGCGTCGTTGGTTTCCACCAACGACACCACCAGCTTTTCTAGCGAATATGAGACAGTCAATAAGCGCTTGTGCATCCAGTCATCACTGGTAGACATGCGTGTGAACATTGGAGACAAGGTGGATGGTTGCAGCACTGTGCCAGCACCTCGGTTGCAGCGTCCACGTGGAGAGAACCTCGGTTGTAAGTCCACTCCTCACATCCCCAAGAACTGCGCTTGGCCATCACCCTCAGACTTGAGTTCAGCCTGTGATGGGTGCCACGAATTCTCACTTCCCGTGCAGTGCTGCGTGCATGTGCAGATGCCAACGGACGATGAGAGAATTGCGAAAACCGAGTCCGAGCAGAGCGTATTCAGTGGCAGCTCACCAACGACAACTACTGACAACTGCTCCAGCTCAGAGAGCTTTGAGGCAGAGGACGATGCCGAGACTGCGTCCAACTTCCGAAGCAGCATGGTGGTGTCCACTACTCCCTCCACACCGGTCAATGACAACATGTTTCTGGTGGACATGGTATGTGCCAGGTCACTGCCCAACCTCAACTTGACTCTCAGCTTTAACCCTAGCACAGAGTGTCTCAAGATGGAAGAGGTGCTTCTGAACCAAGTTCAAAGAAATGAAGAATGCGATCTGCACACACTTAATAGTGACAATAACGACAATTTATCAATGGACAACATAGAAGAGCAGCACCTATTGGAGGAGAGCTCGTCACTGTCTGCTCTCCTGAACAGCAAGTCAAAAATGTACTGTCCAGGCCTGTCGGAGAGCTCCCCTACACTGCCACTAAGCGTTCCTGTTTACCTGCAAACAGCCGACCATGAGGGCGACCTGTTGCCATTTGAGGGTTTCTTCCGCAATCCGTGCAATGCTTATTCAGTGGCCACTAATGGGACCAAGAGCAAAAGCCTGGGAAATTTGTCCCCCAGCGACAACATTATAGTGACCTTTAAGTCTATTCATGTGTAACACTTCCTCGTTGTAGATAATTTGTATATAATATAAGAATGTACTGTGAAAAACTCGTTTCATCCTTCAAAATGCCGATTAGAAACATTCGCGAGTGGTTCTTTATAACTGATGCATTGCCAGAATCGATGCCAAGATTTATAAAGAATAGATTCATTCAAGGCGCTGTAGTAGCCATCGTGTTTCACATTAAAAAATTTAAATCTTCAGAATTTGGCAAGTTCCAGTTCCCAATTAGTTCTTGTGAGATACCACAGATGAAAGATGTGGGAAAGAAGAAAGTACTGTTATTGTATCCCCTTTTTAAGCAATTCCCAAATTAAGTCCCCTCGCATCCACGTACTTGTATTGGTAGCCAGAAGCTGCATTGATGTAATTGTGAAATCGCAACTACATGTATTGTCAACTAACTTGCTTGCTGAAGACAAGAAGTGAAGAGTTGGCCCACATTTGCCAATGAAATGGTGTCAAAATCGCTACCAAAGATTCTTATTTCTTATGTTTAATCCAAGGTATTTATTACGTACAGCTAGCATCAGACATATTGGTGTACTTCAAGGTATACTGGCATAAGGTATTAAGGTATATACAGTTCTAAAAATGGTTGCCTGGCTGTTGTTGGATGCAATGTACATACAGGAGAAAAAAAGATGAGAATAACATTATACAGGGTGTTTCAAAAGTAATGGTCTATAATTTTAGGGGTTGTATAGGGTACTAAACTGAACATGTTTAGTATAGGAACCTAGGGGTGCCGACGTCATTTAAAAAAGTTATGTTTTAATTTTTGAAATTTTTAACATAGGAGTCAACGGAGGTGCCCCTTTCGAAAGACTGTCCCGCATAGCATATACATTTGTAAGGAAAGTTATGCGCAAGGGGCACCTCCGTTTACTCCCATGTTAAAAATTTCCAAAATTAAAACATAACGTTTTTAAATGACGTCGGCACCCCTATAGGTTCCTGTACTAAACTTGTTCAGTTTAGTACCCTCTAAAACCTCTAAAATTATTGACTATTACTTTTGAAACACCCTGTATAGGATTCTGAAAGTTGTGACTAGCCAAGGTAGGGCTCAAGAAAAGTTTTCTAGAAAGAAGAGAATGTTGTGGCTGTTTCGAATCAACTACAATGTAAGTGGAATTAAATGTAAACAGGTGAAAAGTAGATAATTAACGATGTCCATGTTGGATATATATCTGGCCAATTTGAATTTTCTTTAGAAAGTGAGATTAATTCTAAATTGCATGGGTCAAGGCCAGAACATAACTCTGAATTTTCGCTCGTAATTGACCAAATCTAGCCCTAAAAGCTGATTTTTGTAATCAAATAACACTACAAAAGGCATTAATTTTTGCAGTAGAAGCATGAGTTAGAGCCAAAAAGGAGTGTACCCCACGACACGCCCACAAAGTATATCGAGCCACGTTATCCACGCCCATGAGCTGCGTGACGTCACATGCAAGTAATATATATGGAATCCGCCTTGGCACCTTTGATGTTCACGTGGAGCCGCCATCTTGCCGCACTGCAGCAACGACCGGCAGATTGACTTATCTCCAGCCATTCGCATATAAACGAATGCATTTTAGAAAAATTAAAACGCCATACAGTGGGGCAACATGCATGAAAAAGTCATTTTTCGAAATTCATATTCAAGCTTTAATATTTAGTGGCTTTCAAACAGTATTCGGGCATTCAAAAACGATTTTCAATTTTCTGAAAATTATGCTATAATGGTTAAACTTGTAAATTTTTTGAGGGTCATGGCAGATATTTTGGATCTCTTCCACTTGAGCCCCGCCAAAAAGTTAACCCCCCGCCACCCGTCATGCTTCCACTTTAGTAATTATGGGGACCTGCGGCCCCCACACCCCCGCTGACCTAACCTAACCTGACCAAATCTGTTTTAACTTAACTTGGAGCTGGCAAAGGTGGCGGGGCTTAACTTTTTGCGCGGGAACATTTAGCATTAGTGGCGTTGCTTAAGTGAAAGAGATAGTATTCTTTTTATTTTGTCAAAATAATTTAAATGGAAAACAAGCAATACAATCTAGTTTATGATTCATTTTTTTCTTATGTCATAATGTTCTCCTAGTGACTTAGTATATTTCTCCATGAATCCGTGTAAAAAGAAATATATCAAAGTGATCAGTAGAACCTCTTCTTTCAGAAACTGAAAGAAAAACCTGCCAATGTTTGCCCCTTTGTAAAATATTCTACATTTAATCTTAAAGATTTGCCTACCGTCTTCCCGCACAAACAACGGCATGACACTATAGCCCGGGGATAACACAGAATCTCTTTGCACATTTTGTTCCATGCCACTATATATACCGGGGGTATGCCAGTTCATAGGAAAAAAGCGTTTTCCAGTTCAACGCGTTGTTTTCGCCAAAGTTGCAGTACAGACCAGCTAATTCCTAAATTGGTGACTGTTCCTCGAATATTTCCATTGTTTTCAT
>JAQGBX010007122.1:0-11743 GCA_034698745.1 Megaphyllum sjaelandicum | reverse complement strand
CTTGAATAAAGGGACATGGTCCCGAAACGTCGCTGAAAATTTGCTGATTGGTCGAGATCGTCATTTAACTTTATTTATTCATTTACCGACCACTTGAAGGATGGCTTCATTTGTTAAACTTCAGGGTTGCTTTTAAATTGTTGAATTTTGATGCGGATTGATTCTTTATTTCAAATAAGATATCTTTGACGGTATTAATATAGGCCTACTAGCTGTACAGGCAACCCCTCGAACATAATTGGTTTGAACAAGCCTGTTCGTATCTTGAATAGGATTTTTCCCATAGGCATCCATGTACAAATGATTAAATTCGCTCCTCGTTTGTTCAAACTTGCTGTTTTTAATCCACTGAATGAATAAAACATCTTTTTTCTTCTGTTAGCCTTAATACAAACATGTACGTATACAATCAGCTCATTTGCCAAGAACATTTGAGTTTTGTTTTTTTAATATTCCACTGATGGATAGAACTTTTATAATAGTTTTGTAAGACGTCAGGTTGAAATTACCGTAGTACTCAATACTATACGGTTAGGTTGATGACGTATGACAGAATTACAATACGGTATACAACGATAAATCAAGGTTTTTATTTCTTTAATATTTAATTATTCATAATAGAAAACTTTAACTCAACAACTTGTACAGTTTTTGTAATTTTTTTAAAACCAATTTCATCTATGTCATAATGAATATACTGTAATTCAATGCCCAGATTAGAAAACAGCTGTTTCCGACAAGTATACTTATAGGCAGCGCCTTCTTTTGGAGGAAAGGCAAAATATGACATTGACAATCGATTTTCCGAGCTAGGTAATTTAGCAGAGAGCTGTTGCGGAGTTCATACAGCATGTAACGAAAATGCGTGGGTGCCGAATTCGTTGATCTCGATTCCCAACTTTTTTTTCTCCCGTAGGGTGAAGGAATGCAGCAGCCCAGGTAATGCTTGTCAGATGTTTTTAGTAAATTGAAATGAACCAGAAAAATGCAAATGTCGATGAAGATGCATGCGTTCAAAAATGGGCCCTTACGTAGAGGACATATTTGAAAATTATATATCGTTGCGTTGCGTCTTAGGCTTACGTAAGAAATAAACATTGCAGATTTAACAATCGCATATACTACGTGTATATCTATAAAACGTGAGTTTTGTTACCATTATAATGCTGCATAATGTCTGAGGCCGGTTTTCAATTTTTTTTATTTTTACCGGTATTTTATTTTTCACCGTAACTGTAAGAGGTTACTTGCATTGCAGTTACTGTAAAATTGATGATTATTCATATAGGTAGTCTCCATTTTCTGATTACTTGGGTCATGTTTAATATGTTTAGATGGAATTATATTCCCGATTACATTTATCGGTGAATATTGCAACTCGTGCTGTGCTTTTTTTCGCATGCTGGTTGTACGTCCTCAATGAGAGCCATCTTCTTTGCAGGTGAGCTGCCTGCGTAATTAGCTAGCACGTGTTATATAAACGTTGATGGCCAGTAGCCTTAATCCGGGTCGCATTTATGCTTGACCGGTGTGAAGCGAATGGAGTTTCAGGTTTCCGCACTAGGTCATTTTTTTGTATTCATTTCCTGCGCGGTTTGCTGGCCATTGATGCGTGCAATTTGTAATATTTGACCTTGAATTCTAGCAGTGCACGTGATTGTTTTATCGCCTAAGTAGCGGAGCTCATACACAATGATTCCATTATGTGCAAATATATATTTTCATCCTTGCTGCACAGCATTTAATGTTATCATGTCCAGCCTATCGGAATCTGCTCTTACCTAGGGCAGAAAAAAATCTTTAGCCGGGCAGATTTTCTCTGAAAATGCACGGAATGGCCCAGTTCTGGCGACCTAAGGTGTTTGGACAGAATTCAGGTCAATAGTGCAGTGAACGTGAAATTGTATACGAGCTAGTGCTGCCATTTGTACCTAAAAAGATCTTAGAGACGTCCACGCATAAGATGGTTTGCCTGCATTTCTGTAGTTTGGATTAGGCGCTTTTCATTGGAATTTTCTGGCTCAGAATCTTGATTCGCGCATAGCATACTAGCCATTTGAATTTAAGTGATAATATTGCTTCATCGTGATTGGACAATCGTGCTGTCATGCTGTTCAGGTAATATATGGTTGATGCAATACCTTATCCTCATACTTGCAAATATTGCTTTCTCGAATAAACCACCAGGAGCATCTATGCATCAAGTTGCAACATGTATACGAAATCATTGCTGTTTTCTTGGATTTCTGTATTTTTGTTTTATATAAGAGTAGGACACTATAGGTCAATCACGTGTATACAGTAAACAATGGTTTCGTCATGCACTCTTTGATAAGCCATGATCCCAGATAATAGACTACATATTTACAGTGTGTGCACCTTGTATTATTTTTTTTTCATGGCATTTGGCTTAAAATATCGAGTTTTGTAAATTTGGTACATCTTTTAAATTTGCACCACAATTCCCTGCCAAGATTAAATCACGCGTTTACAAAGCTGCAAACAAATTGGAAAGACATTTGATAATTAGATGATGTTAAGGTACAGTAAATCTGCTCTTCTGGGAATAGAATTGTACTGATTTCTCAAGTATGCCATCTGCTGTTTATTAACTTGGAAACGTTGGCGCAAGAATCCGCTTAATAATTTCTACCATTTCTTTGACTGGACATGCGCGAATAGGATAAAGGCACACAATGTTATTTCTTCGAGGAAAAGAAGCCTAGAGAATTACCTACAGTAACTTATCATACAACATGCTTATAATCGAATTAAAAAAGCATTACTCAGTAACAAAAGCTTAATTACTGTTCAGATTGATTTATGATTATTTGGCATTAGTTACATTACTTTGCTATGCAGGTAACTTTTGCATCAAGTATTACAGAAATGAAACAATTTCAAGTTTACGCTTCATTTATCAAGCATTTGAAATACTAAAATGTGATGAACCTCCAGGAATAGAAATTTTCCATTTTAAGCACAATTTTGAATAAGGCGTTTTTATTTTGACGTAAAAATGCAGTGTTAATCAGTATTCTGATTGCAAGGAAGAAAGTGGCGTACAGTATTGCGATTTTTTAATACTTGAATTTTATTTGGATTGAATTAAAATCACGCAGTTGGTTATGATACACAAACATGAGAAAGAAATATTTTGGAACGTTTTACAACTATATATGACAACAGTTTTTTTAGGTTTATGTGGTTCCTGGTTTATGTGGCATGTAAATGCTAAATGTCAATATGTTGTACATTTTGAAAGGCGACCTATTATTTGCCCTGACAAAACATATAGGCCCGCGTGAACGCATCATTTTTTATCATTGGCAGATTTGTTTGAGTTTGATTAGATATTCTGTGACAATGTACTCGTTTCTGTGTAATCATGCCCAAGTTTTGTTGCTGACATATTAAACCACACTGCAATTATACTGTAATTATACGAGTTCCACATTAATTATACGGTCTTATTTACCATCATTTGAGAGAAATTGTTATTTAATTCTATTGCATGTAAAAGTTGGGTTTATTGAATCGTTTGGCTTGACGAGGTTGAGAAAGAATTTTTTATTTAAAAAATTATTTGTCCCAATAAGAGCGATTTATTCAAACGCTATCTAAATCTCCAACATGCTAATAATATGCAATGCTGACTGAAGTCTGGGAAATTTTAAATTTACAACGCAGTCTTTTTGTTAACGCCCACGTGTTTTATACTGGTGTTAAGGAAATTAAATTAGCTATACTTTTGTCAGACGATTTAATGAATTTAACCATGACATGGTTGAAAAGATTTGTCCGTATCTAAATGACACGTATTCTACGTGACACAATCCCCCACAATGTTTTGTTGGCAAATCTTTTAACCTTCAGTCGCGAGCGTGAGGTGAACTCTTATCGCATGGTGATTGCTCATGTTCATGTACAGATTGCTCGCCCCAAGCGGATGCGCGCAGCGACACTTGTGTCTATTCATAATCTTATTATCACCACATTTTTGGATTTCAACAATGGAAACAGGTTTTATTTTTTGTCTATTTCTGGTACATGCATTGCTGCTTGTTTGGAAGCAATTGCCTCTCAAGATTTTGTATAATTAGAGAGTTCAGCTGGATTGCTGGAATCCCGTGATGTACACGCAATAAGTAAGCATTAATGAACTAAAGTTTGCTGCTTCTTTTTCAGTGACAATGCAGCTGTTACTAGAGTAGGGGAGATGGCGTCGGACGTGCATCCGTACACTATGGCTGAAGACAATGAGGACAAACTCTTGTTGCTGCAGAACGAGCAACCTCAAGATGCCGAAATCCAGTCGGATCCTGATGGGACTCTAAACAGGCAGTCGGACGGGGAAAATCCAGGTAGTTCGAGACCATTTATCATCAGTACTGGCCAATTCGATGGTGGCAAACGCACTTTCTTCAACGAGCCGGGCATTCTTATGAACAATACGGCATTGCATCATTTGATTGTCGCTGCCATTGTCGCTGGCACGGCAACCATCCTGGTACTGCTGTTTCCTCCGTACTTGACAAATTTCAACGACGCCGGAAGCGACGCCTATTGCGCACTCCTATTCTGCTCGCTGAGCAGTTGGGTGTTCATCAGTTTGGCAGTTACCGGATTCCAGATTTGGAAGAAGGATTTTAGTTTGAGACCACCGTTGGCCATCAAGAGACTCTTCAAGATCGGAGTTTACTATGGCCTGAGCGGATTGGCAGTCTTCTACGGCCGTGACCGTTACCGCGTGGGATGCCATCTTCAGGATTCCCTTGCAGCGGCGATTTTACCAGCTGCAGTGGTCTGTCATCTGTTCAGTGCCAAACGTGAGTGTTTCTGAAATTCTTTCTTGCTTATTGCTTTATTTACCAAAGTATAGTTTCCATTTCTGGGGGTTGAGCCAGAAATGACAAATATGCTATAAAAATCTTTGAAACTACAACAAATTGTAACTTGAACATAGTGAAATTGTGTTAGTGTGCCATTTCAAAGAAATGTCGGGCGCATTGTACATATTTTGCTGCATTTAAATTATTTCAAATCAGGCTGGGATTAGTACTTTTCGAATTGGGACCTCTATCGCCACCATAATGCTGCATACGTCCTTCCAGGAAATTGCTGTGGATCAGTAACGTGTAATGTTTTTCTTATTTAGTGGACAGCGTCTGCAAATTTGTTTGCGTTGCATCTGCTGTCATTGGGCTTTTCATTTGCGTGGATTTTCAAATATGGGACGAGTACAGCTGCCATGGCAATATCGTGACCACCATGACAGAGTCGGGTCAGATGTGGTCATCAGACGAGCATATCATTTGGACGATGATTTACTTGACTGGCATCGGATTATTGGCTCTCTTCATTAACCTGTTGGAATGGGAAATTAAGGGCACAATGGTTTGGACCTTTAGACCTTTCCGTCAATTTCTTTTTCTCGTTAATACTTGTAGGCTGATTGGTTAATTTCTGTCTTAGTCAAGCTATTCTTTGCCCACAATTCCCATGACGGCAATTGGAATTGAAGATCCCCAACCGTCCACTAGTGATGAACATTCCATGGTGCAGGTCTCTTCGACATTAGGTGGCTGGTCATCAAAACTAATGTTTGTGAGTTTGATTTTAATATTAAGCACTTTAAAAAAGGAAAACCAGGAACCTATTGAAGGTAACTCCAGACCTGAAAAACCTTGAAAAGTCAGGGAACTTGAAATGTCTGGAAAAGTCAGGGAACTTGAAATGTCTGGAAAAGTCAGGAAAGAATGACTTATTTTGAAAAAGTCAGGGAATTGCAAAATTCTCCGCGTTTTCCGAGTAAAAATGTGCAAACTTTTCCACGTTTTTTAAGTATAAATTTGCAAAATTTTTCATGTTTTCAGAGGACAAAATCGTAAAATTCTCAATGTTTGCAAAACTTTATACATTTACTGAATTATCAAATTTTTTAAAAATTTTAACATTTTTATGTGAATTTTCAAAATTGTCATTAGTAAATTTTACAAAAATATGTCAGTTTTTGACATTATCATTGGTCTGGGAAATTTTTTTAAAACCTGGAAAAGTCAGGGAAGTTGAGATTTGTATCATCTTGAAATATTGCAAGATTGTTACAAAATATTGTTCTTCGTTTTAGGGTCATGCTCTTGTCATATCTATGTGGCTACAATTTTTTTCTGCAATGACGATATTGGCACTGTTCTGGACTGATCTATTCTCTTTCTTGGGCAAGGTAAGATTTCCATATACATGCATAATTTCTATTTAAACTTGGAGCTCACTGAAACACAATACCTGTGCTTGGAAAGTTCACTGGTTTCATTCACACTTGCTTTCTGGGGTATAAAAAACTAATTTCCCATAATCTGCCATTTCAAAATATTAATTGTAAAAATTGGACAAGTTACGTCACATTCGCAAATTCAGTTGCGAGACCTCAACCAAGTTTAGGTATATTGAGTTTTGCAACTTTATTTGTAAGTATGCCTACAGTGTTGATTTTAAATAATAAAAGCAAGATTTTTCATTCGCCACCAAGTTTATTCCAATTTTATCTTGCTTAACGTTATGTCTTACTACCTATTTCATCTAAATCTTCATAATTTAACGATATTAGTCCTAATCACAATGTGAACTTAGAATAATTCTACATAATTTTACTCTCATGGCGATGCACATAAAAAGTTCTTAATAGTTTGTTAAAAATTCACTCAGTGCTTAATTTCTAATCAACTATAAAAACAATTCATATTTAAACTACAAAGTTGTTTGCACTAATTCTGATGATAAATCGTAAGGCAAAACGTTGGGCTTAAAAATTTGGAATAAACTATCTTGCTCATAGCTGAAACATCTCGCTGTCAGTTATTGTCAACTTGACGAAGGAATCAATTGAATGTTTATTGTTCATCAGCAATTATCCCTAATATTTAGGCCTACTACTTTTTGTTTCAAATGAAGCCACACCCCAATTTATAGTGTGGTGTAAAGTTTTTGAAAACGGTCGTGAATCTTGTTTACTTTCTTGCCTTTCAGGCTGGTTCCTCTGGAGATTTCCGGGAAATGATGAGCTATGGCTTTTCCTGCGTGTTTGGTATTCACCCTCCCAATTTCACTGACGAATGTACAAGCATGGCCCACATCTCCTGGCCCTTTGTCATCCTCTACACTTGTCTTTTTGTGGCGCTTGTATATCTAATCATTGTTGCTAATGATTGCAGTAGTTGCTATGTGGTCGGGGTGCTGGCATTGGCCCTGCCGCTGAGCACCCTGTGGTGGTCGTTTTTCATGACAGGCAACGTTATACGTTGGGCTCCAAGCTTTTCAGGCGAAACTGGGTTCACCATTGTCGGTTTTCCTCTCATGGTAGCTGCACTGATACTCTATAAGTATTACAGTGAGCGAGAAAAGGTACACATTATTGAAGCTTAGGTCTCAATTTTCATTTGTCCAAAGACTCAGCTATAGGCTATTTCAGCTTGAGGTTATGCCATTTTAAAAACTGATGATCCTACTGTGAGACTGGGAATTCACTCACTTAAGCCATCGTGTAGGCGATCCTTTATGTACTATGTATATATTTATATATATATATAGACGTTGCTTGTTATGTTTTTTAAATATTTTAAATGGCTTGCTTGATCCGAAATCAACCAGCTTAAACTGTTGCTTCTAAGTTTGTGTTTAAGAAATCTTTTATAAGCTGGAGATTGCTAACCAGGTGACCCTTCCTTTAACGAAAATCAAGTTAAATCATAAATTTTATATTATCTAGTCTTCCTCAGAAAACTGCTAACATCATGACGACGTTTATGTGTAGTTATTGATTCACAGGCTGGTTTTCCTGACATTTGGTTTTGTAGTTTTCTATATCTTTCCATTACATGTAGAATGCTAAATCAGTATTTCTGCACATTGGGCTAATACGATACTCCTTTTATTTTGGATTTACTAGAATATTTCCTACCATGAAGCCAGACCAGCTTGATTCTTATCAATCATAAACAGAACAGAATTTTAAAAATTAATGATGCCCTGAAAATTTTTTTCTTTTCTGGTGCTGATAGCAATATGAGAATATTTGAACTTAATCATACCATGCAGTACTGTGCTAATTGTACGGACGTCTTTTACTGTCTGTTCCTTGTCCATGAATATGGATCAAAAGTGGAGAAATAGCGTGGATTATATGAATATTCCTTGCAGAAATTTTACAAGAAAGAGCTGGGAATGGAGTTTGGGTTTTTAAAAAATACCTTAGCAGTGATTGGATTTGTTTCATTTTGTGAAGATTTGTATAATAGCATCCCTTACTACTTATTGCTGTGCAGTCATTAAGTGGATGTATAATCTTTATATATTATCAGTGGCTTTATTTTTCAAAAGCAACTTCTATATTCAACAAATGCTACTCATGCTGAATGACATTTTATACATATACTAATTTGTTCCTGTATTATGTTGTGTATATATACTGTATATTGTACATGTACTGTATGTTGCTACTTTTAACTGCAGCAATTTTTGCCAAGGAAATACTACGAACGGAGATTTATTTTGAATGGCAGATTCATACATCTGTTATTCTCACTTAATAATTGTGATATAATGTAATAGCAGTCATTGTGACAGCTTCTTTGCCAGTTATTACTTAATGTATAAAAATAAACATATTCACAAAATTCATCTTTTTTATATATATATTTGCTCTAATTTAAGTTTTGGACCTTTGGTTATGAATTATTATAGATGACTTACTATTTTATAAGTATCAGCAAGCATCAGCATTTCAACACTGCTCAACGTTAATTAGCAATAGCCAACAAAGGATTACAACCAACTATAGGTTAAAAGAATGTTTGGAAGTCCAAGTGATTTTGTCAAATCATGGTTTCCTTGGTTTCAGTTAATGATAGTTGCTTGTTTTTTAAATTTTTAATGTGGGCTGTTTCTGCTACATGAGGGCCAATCACCAATGCCTGCGAATGTGCCAGCATCACCTACTGTACTTGGTGTCATACATGTTGGCAGTGACTGGAATGCCAACGGTCCTATTCACAAAGTAAATGACAACGACGGACTTTGTGCAAACACTGATTAATTCTCCCTGCGTCATTTTGTCTTTTTGGCAGAGAATGACGAAGTGAACGAAAGCTATACTTTGTTGTAAAAAACGCAATTTATTGTTTGATCTACTGTAAATAAAGTGGTAACAGAAAAGTCAGAATGAACCACTAAACGAAATGACACATGGCTTTGACAATTTCAAGATGACACCTACGATAGTTTTTATCATGGTTGCTGCAAACTTGCTTTTAGGGCATGCATTTATGACAAGCAAGTTGTCTTGTCGTTTTTTCTGTTGGGAGTTTTGAACATACCGGTATCTACGATGGCCTGTTGATCTTTTTGATCATTTTTCACACTGGAAATTTTTAACAAGGGTGACTTCCACCTCCTAGAGCGATCTTTAACATGCAGAGATTAAACGGGATCTACACCAGACCTTGATCAAGATAGAATAAACTCAACCAAATATGGTAGATAAATTTCAAAGCACTTGTTTGAAAATAATCTTTATTAATATGAAACAACAATGCAATCATGGTTGGAGTATGCCATTTAGCATATTCCAATGCTAGGAAATTAGAAGTTAGCTTGATTCCTTATTTGCCACATAAATGTTTACGTCAGTTATTCTTGTTATGATCATGTGTCTTGGAAAAAGTTTAAAGTTTGGAAAATTCAGCTGGTTCTTTAGTCTTGCTTATGCTATGCATGGCTGCCTTCACTGTATCCTCGCTCTGTAACATTGTCATGTTATAATGTGCCTGAGAGAAAAAAAACCAATATGGTCAAAGGTAGGTGCATGCCAATGAAGGTGCATTTAAACATCGCTTTCATTAACTACATGTTGGAATAGACAGAGCGCTTACCATGAAATGGAGGCTATCAGGAATGGAGTGATTTCTTGAGTAATTCAGATTGACCTTTGTTCCCTGTACGGCAACTGGACTCTTTGATGCAATGAGAGTAGCCATTTCCAAAGCAGCATTCATCAACATCTCTTTATCTTCAAACACACTTGACACCAAACCTAACTGGGTTGCTTCATCAGAGTAGATTTTCCTGGCTGTATATGCGAGCTCTCGCACTAAACTGTCATTGCCCACAATTCGTGGCAACCGCTGTAATGTTCCAACATCAGCAGCCAATCCCATATCTACCTCCTGTGCAAAGAATAATTAAAAAGAAAGTAGTAATTCATCAAGTCAGATTCTGAAATACAAATAATAGCAGTGCAATACCTTTATTTGAAACCAAGCATCCTTAGTGCAATAACGAATGTCAGCTGCACTAATCATGTCAACACCGGCGCCAATACATGCACCATGAATGGCAGCTAGCACTGGTTTCTGGCACTATAACATCAATTAATTAACAAAACTCAATCTAGCTCATAACTAAGGAGTGGGAGAAAATAATGTATAAGAATGGGCAAAAATGCAATTTATTTACTCTTTCAAGTGACGAAAGTGAATCTTGGTAAGTTTCAATGCTAATCTTTAGAATTTTTGCCTTTCGGGCCACATCTTCATACTGAGTCATACTGTTAAACAACTCAGTCAAATTTGCGAAGTCAATCCCTACAAATAATTAGGAGAAAACATTTTAAAGAAAAAGCTAGGAGCCCCGTGACCTTTTTGGTAATAAATACTGGTAGGCTACTACGTGATTTATACCTGATGTGAATAATTTTCCCGCCCCAGATAACACCACTGCTCGGCAATTTGAGTCATCTCCTAATTTATCAAAACAAGATCTAATCTCTCTGCAAAGAAACGTACAAAATTGATTTATTCATCCATATTTTTATAGTTCGCTAAAATACTGTATATAGAAATGAACCTCCAACAAGCATCATTCATTGCATTCATTTTCTCTGGTCTGTTAATTTCCACATGATAGACCCATTCTCGTGGCTTTTCCACTTTGAGTGTTTCAAATTGATATTCACTACTTGACGAACAGGCACGATTATTTGCTGTCTGCATCACGTTGTGCCCTATAACATACAATACCATTTACACTTTTTTACTTGCAGTTGATATTAGAATTTTGTGTGGCAATTTAAATCTGTAAGGGCAAAAAGTATATTTCATATTTTTGTAAAGTCTATATTTTGTAAAATACGACAACTCCAGCACCACTATTAATTAACACTAGTGGTCTAGTTAGCTTTTTAATTGACCCTATAATCCGGTTCATGTACAGTACATGTACATTTTTGCGGTCTTGCTTATTATAAATTCAGCGTTAATATTATAACATACCCTGTACATAATAATACTAAAAAGATTGCTTGGGAACTATTAGTCATACCAATCCGCCTAAGTCTTGGCAATAGTAGACGTCCTGCCATTTCGGTTTCTGTATGACTTTGCACTTCTAATAACACAAACTTCGTATGTAGACCCTATACTCTTTACTGCATGTACAGTATCAACAAATTTCGAGGTTAATGTTGATTACTGTCTAGCCACGCAGGGGTATAGGAGCAGTCTATTAATGATTGCGGGTAAGTTGGAATATGTCCCTATCTCGATCATTTTGCAGGCTGCATGCAGCTGATTACAAATACACTATAATACAGTACTCGAGTCCGCATTAGCATACAAGTACAGTAGAACCTCCTAAGTTGACCACATCCATATGTTGACCACCTCCTTATGTTGACCAAATTTTCATA
>JAQGBX010007121.1:0-11745 GCA_034698745.1 Megaphyllum sjaelandicum | reverse complement strand
ATATTTGAATTACGTCTGAATGTGCGCTTGGCGTTCACAAAGCTTATTCCTCATTCCAAAAAGTTTAATTCATTAACGCTCGGAAAATTACAAAATCTGAATTCCAAATTCCTAGCGCAGTGATATAACATATGGCGTCGATCACCCTCTGGGTCATTCTGCGCAAAAAATATTTCGGAAGCTTGGTCGGTGTCCCGAGCCAACTCGCGTGCGGTTGAACTTATTCATGCTCTTGATAGTTGTTTTGTTTTTAGTCTCTTTTTCCAAATACAATATTTGCGTTTTGGCCCTCCGCCATGTTGATCCCCATTAGCTCGCGTGCCCAGCCGTCGTTGTTTACGTCTGCTTTGCCTAAGGGGTTTTTAACTGAAGCAGTTTTTGTTTAACTTAATTGTTAATGCCCCCTCTTCGTTTTCGTACATAATTTGGGGGCGCAAAAAATGTCGACTTTCCCCGATTCTCGTTCGACAACCCGAATCTCGTGACCTCTCGCCACCAGGTTGCGCGACGGACGGTTCCGGTCGTGGGTCGGTGTGGTCCGAACGTCCGGCATGCGATGGCTCTAATGAAGCTGACCCTTTGACCCCTTTTAAGCTAACGCGACGCGTGTTACTGAAACTCCGGCGTGTTTACCTAAACAAGGAACGTGGCTGGGCTGCTGTAAAAGGGGTTAAACGGTTCGATGTTGGGTGGCCCGGATCCTTCGGGTCACGACCTCCGCACGTGCGCCATCGCCCATTATTATAACTGGCATCGTTAAATGTACCTCGGGATGGAAAATTGCATTTTACTCGATATAGCCTACTTGTTCTGCGTGAATGTGTCACAAAAGCACATCTCGTTTTAAGATGTACATGTACAGTAAAACCTGTTAAAAGTGACCACCAAAAAACCCCGTTATTTTGGTCACTGTACACAGGTGATCACTATAAAGAGAATGCCTGAATTAAATTAAAATAATGAATATGTACACTGCACTTATACATGTAGACTGTAATACCCGTAGTAAAAAAACACAAAACCAAAAAAGTCCGAAATCATCTTGTTCATAGGTTAAAAAAAGATGTAACGTGACTCATCCGTTATCTTCTGGTCACTTTTTAAGGTAATGTACATTGGCAATGTAAAAATTGCAAAAAAGACGACACACACTGGTACACGATATAGACAGGTGGTCACTGGTCACTATACAGAGAATTTCTATGAAGGAAATGAACCCTGGAAAAAACATTACACTAAAAAGTGGTCAACATAAATAGGTGGTCACCATTCAAAGGTGGTCACTTCTATCTGGTTGTAACGATTCTATGGACAAAACATACAGATACGACGTTTAATTTGGAATAATTGCAAAGTGGTTACGAGGAGCAAGTTGAACGTGTTGATAAATACGGAACACGTTTTAAGTCATCAAAAATGGTTCTAACACCCATTAACGAACATTGAGAACGTGTTCGAACCCATTGGAAGGTGTTCAAAGCCAGTGAAGACATTGAAAATATGTTCACTCATATGGGCGAAAGTTGAAAATGAGCTCAATTACATTGGAAGACGTGGAAAACACGTTCCGTTCCTTTAAAAAACCAATGATGTCACAACTGCATGGCGCTTCCCCAGTTTCTCGGTTTCCCGTTTCTCGTTGTTTTATTTCGTTGTTTTTTTTGCACTTAGAGGAGTTCTGATTTCTTTTCTCCCTCTCCTCGTCTGAAACCTTGACAATCAGACGTCTTTTTTAATGGACTCCATCAATTATTTACGAAGAAAATGTCTTCGCGCGTGCAGCATCGGCGGAAGATGCGCTATACCTACTTCCGGACGAAGCGGGTCGAGAAAGCAAGATGGCGGTCGTTTTCGATCCACTTTTCGCCTTTTCTGGCATCCATCTTATCGCTCGTCCACTGACTTCCCAACATTTCGGTCCACCCCCTTTCCCCCTTTCCTCTGGTACAATTTTTTTCCCACCAAACTAAATAGTGCGCAACAATGGCGAGGATAACGCAATCCTGATATCAAATTGAGTGCAGTCGAAAGGCATTTACCGACATTATTCAATCTTTTAAGAGGCGCTGACTTTGCTTAGGTAATGGCTTCGGCCTCGTGGACCGTACCGCACTTTGTGCAACCATGTTCCTTTTCTTCTTTTTTTCCCTCTCCATTTTAAAGGGAATGGCAGCGCTGTTTGCTTTGTTCGAGCCATTGATGGAATGCTCGGGTCTCTGTCGGACTCCGTAAAAAAATAAATGGAGGCACGCATGCATCAGTTTCAGGGGTTAAAAAACTGGGTTCGGGTTTGGACACGTGATGAAGAGCGGCCATTAGCACCCATCCCATAACGTCAATATAGGCTTTGAATGGCAAATGAAAACGGTGGGTCAGTTCTAGCATGCTGACGTTTGAATCTCAGAATTGCACAATGGAATTTTCTGGGAAAATTGTAAGAGCCCAAAACGATCATGGAATTACATGTATAAGGAACGCATATTCAAATGTAATGCATGTATACAGACTCGAAAACCTGAAACAAAAAACCGACATTTGTGAGCAATTTTTTTTGTTGTAAAAATTGTTTCGTTTGATAAACAACTTTGTAAAAAATTGCTTTTAGTTTCTCAAAACTGGTTGTACGAAAATTAAATTTTTTTTCTCATAAAAAATTGGTATCGTTTATTTTGAGAAATCTGTATTGTATTTTCGAAACAAAATACACGTGAATCGTTTTCTGTTTTGGGAACTTTGTGTATATTTTCGAAAAAACACATCGTTATTTTTGGGAAATTTGTGTAATATTTTGGAAAAAAAATTATCGTTTTTGGGATCATTGCTCGTAAGTTTATAGTCCACTGCATTTTGCACTATAAAATGAAATTGCGTTTTAAAATGCGATTTCAGAATGGTTTAAGTATGCAGATCGGAACAATATAGATGCAATTCATTCGTTTTTTTTATGAAAATTCGTGGATTTTGTAAATATTCGGCGAAGCGTGGCTCGCGTTTTACAGGGGTCATCGTCCGTTAAGTGCACCAAAACTGCTCTCGTTTCGCTAAGTGCACGTTGAAGGTTTAATTCACACTTCGGATGTTTATGGACCCCCGATTCTCCCAGGTATTGTTTTATTCTTCTCCGCTTTTTTCCCAGCGGTCCCATCCAGCAACGGCGCTTCCCCCTCGACGGACATTTTCTGGGGCCTAAAGTGAATTAGTTTGATTTCCTGATGCATTTTTAACGCTCTCGTCTAACTCGGTGCATGTTAAATGAGGCTTATACACGGGTATTTTTTTTATTCTTTCCCGAACACTCGAAATTGATGACTGCGGAATTAAATTTCGTAGCGACATTGGTTATCATTTATCATGTTTAGCCGCACTTTCTCGATGCGTTGCTTTTATGTCGAAAGTGCTGCGAAAACGTACGCTCGTGAATGTCAACAACGCGAAATATGTTTTAAGGCATTTTGATTAAACTTAGCACGTTTCAAAAATGTGTATATATTTTGAAATGGCACGGCACAAGTCGGTATGTTAAAACCTGTTACGATGCACGTTGACTTTGGGGGAACCCTGTATAGCATACCTGGAACGAAGTCATCAACGTTAGTAATCATATGCATGCAATTAATGAATCATGGCGTTTGGATCTTGGTCAGTTTTCAAACTTGCTAAAAAACCGTAGTAGGCTACTGCGATAAAATTGACACGTTGGATATACGTGTACATTTACTTCTCAGTAACTTTTATACCCTAACGTATCAACGTAGATGCCGTATTTCCCCGAGTAGCAAATATTCTATACGATTCACTATAACACTAAAATTCAAAATAAATGCTCGTATTTTCGCAGTTTTTATCCGCAATGGCGTTCCATAGATAATTTTCCCCAAACCACGGACGTCCTTTATGGACTGCCATTCCGTTGTTTTCCGAGAAAAGGCTACGGGGCTAACCAAAAGGCAAAACGGTCCCATCTGGTCGTAATCGGCATCCGTTTATACACGAAGGTATACGCAAGGCTACGGAGTGAGGGAGGAAGGGAATTTCCTCATCGAATCCTTGCGGGAGGGGGGATTCGACGGAATCCCGAGGAGGACGGGGTGCTCTACTTGGAAGACGCCTATCGATTGATTTGGCGGGCGAAGTTGGCGAGTTGACAGCGGCAGACAAATGATCGGCCGGGCGGAAGATTTATTTACCAATTTACAACAACTCCATTGCACCTACTAAGGCAAATCCCGCATCATCAATTCCAAAAACAGGAACATCTGCAACGAATAAGCGCGCTCCTTGTATATGGAAATTTGGGCTAGAGCCTTTTTTCCGCTGGAAAATCCTCAGCCTCCGTCCGAGGACCGCTTTGAAGGATGGTCGGGGATTAAGGACACGTGAGCTCGCATGCTGACCAGTTATGGTTCAAGGTTTTCCTTTCGACCGATGTTACTCTAACATCTAGAACCCCATGCCCGCAACATTTTCGTTTTAAGGAAAGGGGTTTAGAACTTCAAGATTTATTTCCCCCCTTGAAACACTGTATATTTACCTATAAAGTCTGTTCCGGTGCTCTTATAAATCTGAGAAAACCTGGAATTGTCAGGGAAATTTAAGTCATTAGAAGCTAATAAACCAGGGTGGCCACGGGTCAGGGAAGTCAGGGGAAAAAAAGTGGTCATGGGAGTCATGGAAATTTGTGAGTGGTCAGGGAATTGTTAGCAAATAAAAGCAAAATTCTAACCCTGCACTCAATCTGCTTGCAGCTCCATCCCCAATCCACTTCGGCTAGACTTGTAACAAAATCTAGTGTTTTGCCAAGCTCCTCGTTGAAAATTGTTATTTTATTTTTCATTATGACAACAAAATTGATAAGCATCAACGAGTAAGTTTTCGTCAGGAAATTTTGGATTTTAGTCAGGGAAAAATCAGGGAAATTGAAAATGAAAATTTTGTGGCCACCCTGATACTCACGATTGCAACTGAAGAGAGCATGCGCTTCCATGGAAGAAATGAAAAATGCAAAATTTTCCGTATACGAACATTCTCCTCTATACATGTAGGCCTACATGCATCTTCTTTTTGTATGCTGCATATAAATTTTATCCACTGTTTATCATCCGGTATAATAAACGATAAATATACATGTGGGATTTTTTTAAGTTGTAATTCTTCCTTAAAAAGGATATTTCCGAGTTCATTATAGAATTACAAAAGTACAATATATTTTCTAAGTTTCTACCTTCGCAGGTATTGGATTTAGCATTGCCGAATTTGTATACCACAAAGTACAATAGAACCTCTATTATATGAACTCATCAGCATGTGGCTCCTGCCGAACAGACGCTGCATTTTTTGGCATTTTTTAACCTTAGGAAATTAATCAAAAATTATTTCAAAAACGCAAAAATTCCTCTTGTTTACAAAAACCAACCTAGGGCATGAGTGATCCGTGTTTTTGTAGACTGATATGATAACACATTCATATTTTTCGATTTTATGAACACCTTGGTCCCAATATGTTCATATAAACGAGGTTCTACCGTATTATACTTTCACAAATATTACGCCTTAAGTTAAGTTTTATTGATACAAACTTCTGAATATTACCAATTCTCAAACTACCCGGATAATCTAGTGTTTGTTTTTGAATGTACATGTACACATACACCTTATATGAAACTGATAACTCGAAATTTTTCCGATACGATTTTTTCTGTAGGCCTACATTGTATATTTGTTTTATCTCGGTCACTCTTAAGAACATCTCGCTGTCTGGCATTATCGGCATAAAAAACTGCACAATCCTATTATCTTCGGGGAAAAAAAACCAAAAATACTGTCATTAGTTGCGTTGGCATATCGGACGTAGCAATAATTTCGACCATGTTTGAAATTTTTTTGCCTTTTTTTACGCATTATTTTTTGTCCTTTTTTTATGTTTTTGGTATTTCTTCTTTGCCATGTCATGATTTTGGTCAAGCTTTTTGAGAAAGGAGGGGAATGTAATGAAAGCTATCTATTAGTCAACTGGGTTTTAAGGAAGGCTTTTCTAGAAAATCTTGTTTTGAAATCATTAGTTGGATGCGAATTTAACTCAGATGACCAGCGGTCAGCGGCAAAAAATCATTAAAAAAGCGAGTGCGATCGTGGCGAGAGATTTACCTTTGAAAGGAAATGGACATCCCTAGCTCGTTAGGTCTTAAGTCCCTGTACTTAAACCGTAAAACGTCAATAAGTCAGAAATGTGCTTAGAAAGGCTTCTCGACTTTTTTTTTCAAACTTTTATATTTTTTTATGCGATGAAGAGTCGACAAATTACTTCAGGATGTAATAGTTTACCCCATTTTTGTACAATTATAGTAAAACCTTTTAAAAGTGACCACCAAAAGTCACTGTACAAAGAATGCCTGGATTTAATTAAAATAATGAACATGTAGACTGTAATACATGCACTAAGAGCCACACGACCAAAAAAGTACAGAATCATTGTGTCCATGTGCATTACGTACAGTACATTTATTGCCTTTTTACACATATGTCTTTTTTAAAGAAAAAATTATCAAGTTTTCCTTGTTTTAAATTATTTTTGCTTTTTATGATCATGTTTTCAGTGATTTCTTCTATCTGAATAACATGATTGGCTGAATTATTTGAGAACCACCAAGGCTAAAGCTGAATGTAAGGTGGGTGACCCATCTGTTATCTGGTCACTTTAAGGTACATTGACAATGAAAAAATTGTAAAAAAAACAACACTAGAAAATGTACACTAGAAAAACCAATACACTGCAAAGTGGTCAACATAAACAGGTGTCTCCATTCAAAGGTGGTCACTTTACCAGGTTTTTCTATATTATACCTTTTCTTTGTCCACGAGCAAAAATTATTTTTTTTTTAAACTGAAAGAGTTCGAAAATTAAAATCGGTCAAATTTACACCAAACGCTATTCTATAAAATATGAGCAATATAAAATAAGTATAGAATATAATAAAGATTTTGGTCATGTAAAATCTCGCAATATTATTTGGAATTTCATCGGCAACTATAATTGAAGTTGGGTAAAATTTATTTCGTTTTCTGAAGAATTAAATTATTAAAAATATCTCATTTTGGGCCTAAACTTAATATCATAATTGTAAAATGCACTTAAACATGTATTTAAATGCATTTGAATTGGTGCAAATGCATTTTTAAATTTATTATTATTTCAAACTGCGTTTTCGTTAAATGTTATCTCAATCTGAATGCATTTTCAAAAGCACTTCTGTTTCATTTGTTAGAAAGTGGTAGTTTTTCAGCATGATCGTAAAAACGTTTCTAACGTTTCAATTGTGTGCTGACTTAAAGATCACTACGAACAGTTAAAAAAACCTGATATATGTCATTATCGCGAGACCTATTTGCAGTTATGTCCAGTTTTTCGCTTATTGTTCGTGAGCTTCTGGGACTATATATGAGGAGTGCTTCAGCGGCCATACGTTTTCCCCTTTTTTACGGTGGTGCTCCAGTGTTTGGCTTTCAAATGCTCCTTTTTTTCATCCTATTTTCTCTTCGTGGCTTCGCGAGCAAATCGATTTAAGTTTCCTTTATTTTTCGGATAAGAAAGGAACAATTTACGGTTGGTTGCAGCCGTAGTGACTTTAATTTTGTTGTTTGGACAGCGTATTATCGAGTGAAGTAAAATGCAACTTTACTTTTCTGACGTTTTATTGGCTCGAAATTACAATGGATGCTGTCTTAAAGGCAACACTTTCTGTCATCGGGACCTATTTAAGGCTCAGCGCTCCTTCTCCCTACCCGCTTTTCTTTCGTTTTATTTCCGAGCTTTGCTTTTCATACTCAAAGTTGCGCATTGCTAAGGGGAGAAAAAAAAAGCTGCACAAATTGCATTGCCATCATACATCACGGACCTTGCTCGGTGCTCTTACGTGCAAGATGCATTTCGGATCAACCTTAGACCACGTTCCCGCAAACTGACCAGTGCTGCGATCAGATTTAAAAAAAAAAGAACAGGGTTTTCATTTCTCTTACGGATTTAGCTGCTGTTTCTTATCGCTTTGAGATTTCTACAATCCTTAACCTCAAAACATATTCCAGTTTTCTTCCCGTCTATTTTTCTACTTTATCTTCTGTTTTGCCTATATTTTTTCTTTATTCTTTTTCCTTCATTTTTACTACTTTATTCTTCCTTTTTTCCCCCCTTTACTCATCTTTTTCTTTTTTTTCCCCCATTTTTCCTTGTTTTTCTCAATTTTTATTTTTTATTTCTACCTTCCTTTTTCCTTTTTCCTACATCCTTTCCTTTTTTTACTTTTTTCCCCCAGATGTTTTTTCTTGTCTATTTTTTTTTACTTTATCTTCTGTTTTTCCTGTACCTTTTCCTTATTCCTTTTCAATCAATTTTAATTTATATTCTTCCTTTTCTTCTTTTCCTTATTATTTTCCTTTACTCTTCTTCCCTTCCCTCCCCCCCCCCTTTACTCATCTTTTTCTCCTTTTTTACCCCAGTATTATTTTTCCTTGTTATTCTCAATTTTTATTTTTTATTTTTACCTTCGATTTCCTTTTCCTGAATCCTTTCCTTTTTTCCCACATGTTTTTTTGTCATTGTCTCGTAACTTTCCTCATTCATTATCTTTTTCCTTTTTTTCCCTCCCTTTTCCTCGTTTTCTGTCGACTTTTGTGAAATGTTTACCAGAAATCCGTAACCAAAGACTTTTTTTCAGATTAGCGGAATTTTCTATTGTTGCATCTTTCAAATCTTGTCTTCTCGTATGGTCCATCCTTCCTCCATCCCAGAAATCTACTCTTATAATTTTCCTTTTTTTTTCGTCCATTCCCTCTCGTCCAGGGTGACTGACCCATGACCCGACCCTTCGCCAGACAGCCGAGTCAAAGGTCCCCAAAAATTCCCCGCATTTCACGGACGCCCCTCTTCCACTCGGACAGACCTCTCAAATCAAAATCTCCCAAAAGAAAATGCCTACACTTAAAACGTTTCCTTAACCTTTGCCACCGAAGGATGTCACGAACGACCTTCAGGGTTCCAATTTGAGGATCGCCCTCTATTTCTCAAATTTATGACCATCCCCTCTCGCGCGTGCGATTTTAGTGGCGTTAATTGAAAAATTAGCGCAATGTTGCGGGGGCGTTTATCATTTGGCGTTGGGCAAAATGTCAACTTTGACGAATCCCGTGCAGCTGAGCCCTATCAGAGGGTGTAGCTCTTAGCACCCAGTTTCTCGTAAGGGGGGATAAAGAACACGCTGGACAGCACGCCGGAAGATGTATGGGGAAGTCCCCTCGTTTCAGCGCTGCCATTTCGCAAATCTTAAGGAGTTGGCTCTCTTCTCGTGTTCTCTCGTAAATCATGAGGGGTCACGACCCCTGCCTTTCGTCGACTTTTTCAGGTGTTCGACCGTTAGGGGAAAGGATGTTTTGGCAGCCGAGACGAGAAACGACTTCCCTCCTTGCTTAAGTGGAGAGTTTGTCTTAGGAGAGAGTAATTTGTTTCGTCAATGAGTTACACGAGTGTTTCGAGCACGTTTCCCCTCTTCGCAACTAGAGTACAGCGCTTCAAATGGGTAGTACCGCTAGAGGGCGGCACCGTACCTGCCTGAAACGTGACTTCCTGTTACAGATACATGTAGGAGAGACAGGCATCAATGATAGCTTGAAATTGGCCGATGATGCCAGCCCATGGTCGTTGAAATCGAATCTGAAATTCGGGTTCAGCACAAATTGTATATTTTATAACGTCAGGCATGGTGAGCCATATCTGAAAATGCTCAAACCCCATAATAGAGTAATATCTACTGTATTCCTCTCTGGGGACTAAAGTGAAGGTGGTTTTAGGCATAAAATGTGAAATATTTTCAATAATTGTTTTTCTTCAGTTCATGAATGTAAATAAGTAGGAGTTGAGAAGTTCCGATTTTTTAATTTCCCACGCGTCTATTTTCAATGACTGCCAGATTCCTGTCAACTTGAAACGATTTTAAGAAATAAACAGGAAAAATGAATAATTTCATTCGATCCACGTGTTATTTTAACATGGCTTATCAAACGCCTTCTGTGAAAAGATGTTCATAAACAGATCATTTTCATGCTGACATATTTCTTTCCACGAATTCATTCTATACGACAATTTTTGTTGCGGTATAATTTTTGTTCGTTTCCGATCAGAAACTGTTTAGTTTTAACTTAAACGGTTTTTTTTTAACCGAGCTATCTAATAAAAGCTGCATAATTAATAGGGCAATTTATCCAACTCTATATTTCGTACGAGTGGAATCAGTCGATCAATAAGCATCGAGCCATACTTATATAAAAGCAAATACAGTATACACGTACAGTATGACTTCCTAGCTGTTGTTTGGATTTGCCCATACAAGTGTCAATAAAGTATGAACGTTGGGAAATAATGCGCGAGTCAAAATAAGCCATACTGTATTTGGAAATGGATATAAGGTAACGGTATACACGTACATGTATATTTGGAACCTTCGTAAGGTATTTAGCTTTTCCAATATTTTTTGACCTTTTTACTTTTACGTCTATATCTTCCGAACCTGTACTGTTTATTTACGAGCTCGCGTGTTTACTTCAATTAAGAATATTAAAAACTGTAAATATTTGACATGTCGACATAGCGTTGTTCTAATGTGCGCTATATTCGTGCATGTATTGCTAAATATTTACCGACGGCTTCGAGCCATATCGAGGGAAATGTTTATTTGCTTTTTCCTTATCTTAATTGCTCGATTTATTTGTCTTTTCAGGTAAGAAAACTCCTCATTTAACTTATTTCTTATCGCGAAAACCCATGATATTCATATTTCGGTGAGTATGCAGATCTTTCTTAAGCGAGTTATGACATTTTTGTAGATCTTTATTCAACAAACATCTCAATATTTTTATCTTGTACACCGAAACTGACCGAATTGCTTAGTTTTTAAAAAAATATGTATTTCAATGTTACCACACGTGCTTTCATACAGGCACTCTGCATCTCTGATGTCCTGTCGTTGCAAGTAAGCATCCCCATAAAATGTCCGAAGCATTGACCGCACAGGATATGTTTCAAAAACGCTGACATAAGTTGACTATAAACTGCTAACAAAACCTAGCGGCGAGTGGTGTTACTACGAGTGGTCCGCGAGCTTTCGTTCAATTTCGGCAAGTACAAAATGTACCGAGGAATCGAAATCGTCCCAAAACAACTGTTGCCTTAAAGGAAAAAATTAAATCATTTCTGTGCGTGACAACAGCATTTCTGTTACATTAAGAAATCCAACGTTCTTGTATACATCTTATATTCGCGTCATGAACGGTCAATTCGAGCATTTCCTGTAACAAAGTCGTTAAACGAGCGACATGATCGTTTAACCGAACGAAATTCGATATTATTTTTAACGCAAAATGGTCGTGTCTCAGTTCAGAAGTTGTAAGTTCGTCGAGGCACCCTGCATATCCGCGTGATGGGAAGATGTCATCGTGTTTGTACGTTGAAAAGACTGTGGGCATTGGCAACAGATGGAAAGTGCCCCGTTCCTTCATTGATCTAATTTCGTTTCGAGATGCCGGACGCTAAGCTCGTTACCGAAGGGAGAGTCCGAGCGGCCGGAGAAACGCTCTGACAGCCGTTAGTGTCCGGCGCATTTAACAGGCTGCGGCCTCGGCACGTTAACGAAGTTTGCGGTTGCCACTTCTTTACGATTTCTCCCACTTCCTCCTCTTCCTTCAAACGTCTCCTCTCTCTCT